>JAOPJI010000135.1:6135861-6152192 GCA_027122695.1 Merluccius productus
CCCCCCCCCCCCCCCCCCCCCCCCCCCCCCCCCCCCCCCCCCCGCCGCCCCCCGCCCCGGGGTTGACTTCATCCGGATGAAGAGGTAGCAGGGTGGGGTTTCACAGTTTTTATTATTTTTTTGAAACCATAAACCTGTAGAAGAAAGGCGAAGAGAGAAAAAACAGGACAAACCTTCCCGTGGATCTGATTGTGGGTGAAGTTCGATGAGGATGAGCGATGGAATGAAAGAGATACACATTGCAGAGGGTGACAACAGAGTGAAACGACACACAGTGAGGATTAGTGGCACACACACACACACACACACACACACACACACAGCGTATACATGTACATACAAACAAGAGGACGCAACACACTTGTTTGCCGCCACATGCCTGGTGTTTTTCAGATGTGAACCAAATCAGACAGCACACAAGACATTTTGGGGAATCAGTCGGCTCTTGTAATGTTTACCAGCCTATAAAGATCCAGGACCCATATTTACTGTGTGCTTCTTTCTGCTGCTGCTGATATGACACACACACACACACATTGAAAACAATAACACACACACACACACCTACACACACACATTGAAAACGTCCACAAACACACACATACACACACACATTAACAGCATCTATACACACAGACACACACACACACACCACAACACCACACACACACACACACACCCACACACGACGTCCGCACGCACATTGACAACATCCGGACACACACAAGGCGGCCTGACAACATGAAGACATTGTGGTGGAAGGCAAGCCAGGCGTCGGCCCTCAATCCTGGATGACATATTGACACGTCACCCAGATGTGTGAGAGAGCACGCTGCCGTCGCGGGGATGAGGGCATGACAAATGAGGCGATGCTCGCTCCCACAATCACAGGGCGCTCGTGATGCTGCCCACGTCCACGCCGAGCCAGTCCTCATTCCCCCCCCCCCCCCACCTCCTCCCCCTGCAGACACTCAACACACGGCCGACAAGGGACATGGGCAAGCTACACTCATGTACACACACAGACACACACACACAGCCAGACACTTCCATACACGTATATGTAGGTGTGTATGGGCACATATATGAATACCCATGTACAAACACATACACATACACACGCACACGCACACACACAGCCTCTCAGTGGATACAATTAATGGGGAAAACACAATGCACCACCATCGTCCATCTCTTCGACCCCCCACTCCCTTCCTCCCCCACCCCCCAGAAATATGAGGACATCATTCTCCGGTGGCTCTGAAATGTCAGGACAAGGGTGGTGGCTGCGGCGTGTTTGTGCAAGGATTGGATCGGGTTAGCGTCGTCAGGCAGAGAAAAACCGACAAGGTGTCGCATAACGAGCGAGTATGATGCAGGCACTTTGATGAGGTGTGTGTGTGTGCGTGTGTGTGTGTGTGTGTGTGTGTGCGTGTGTGTGTGTGTGTCCGTGTCATTGTGTGGAGGAAAATACCACAACAGAACTAGACTCCTTCCACAGTAATGATTTTGTTCGCTGACATTTTCTAATCAGATACAAGGTCTCTACACCGGGTGAAAATTTAGTGTAATGTATTTCAAGGATTGCGGTGTTCTTATCTGCAATAATGGAGTTTAATATTATATGTAATAATACAGTATGCATACGTACGTACGTATGCATGTGTGTTTATCTAATGTATGCAAAAAGGTAAGTAAAAAAGTTATTATAGCAGAATAGTGTAATGTATTGATTTTCTTCTCTTTTCCCTGTTGTGCTTTTACAAGTCCTCTCACGCGTCAAAAGCCTGAAATTTATGGGGCCTTCCTGTTTGCCTGCATCCAAACGTTGTTATGTTTATAGATTGGAGAGCAGACGTTACAAGGCCTTAAATCTCCCTCTAAGAGCCCCTGAATTTGAAAAAAGACAAGACGGAGAAGAAAAACGGGCCGAGGTGGAGAAGGTAGACAGCGAATCTCACCCAGGGCTTCTTTTTCTCCTCCCTCAATTTCGCCTGGGCGTGTGTTGTTTGAAACCCAATCAAAGCAGGCCGTGTCACCGCAGGTCTTGCTCCCACGCTCTCTGTCTGTCTAGCTGTCTGTCTGCCTGTCCTGATCACACGCCATGGAGCAACACCACTGAGGACTCACCATTTGTTTCCCCATCCCTTCCAAGTGTATATATATATATATATATATATATATATATATATAAAAAACACAACAACAAAAGGGGCTACGCTTCACCTCGGCGTGAGTGATGTGTGTTGGATGCGGTAGTGGCGGCTTTGAAAGGGGTTGTCTCGGGAGTGACTGCGGCTGCAGGTGGTGGTGGTGGTGGTGGAGGTGGAGGGTCTATGGGTGGATGGGTTGACAGCTCCTGGGCTAGAGTTACAAGATAGCAAGATCCTAGAGGCCCTGCTGGCGCCATGCCCACCCTACCACTGTAATTACCTCGGTGATAAAAAAAATAGAAAAAAAGGGAAGAGGCCATGACAGGCACACCTTGTTTGTTCGACAAGGTTTTCTACCAGCCTGTCGAGTCGCTGTCTTTGTGCTGTTGGGGATTCCTTTCTCCCGTCTAGACACCGAATACCTCCAAAACAGGCCACATGTTATTATATGCTTAGGGGCAAATCGTCTGTCAGGTTGTTGTTTTTTTAGTACAGGTTGCTACGCATAAGGAAATTAAAGAAGAAGAAAAAAAACAAAAAACTGCTGCGGCGCCACAAAAACAGCCACCTCTACCGAATCAATACCGAGGAAATACAGTGGAAATGTTGATGAATGGAAGAGCCATTTATCATTAAACAGGCCTGAACTCAGTAAAGAGCTGTCTTCAAGTTATCAACTAATAACTGAGTGTTTCTTCTCTCTTCCCCCCCCCCCCTTCTCCAGCTACACCCACACTAACAACTGGAGAGGCTATTCTGTTTCATGTACTTCAGACAGTCTCGCTTAGATCCGGGGAGGGGAGGGGAGGGAGGCAGGCGGGCGGGCGGTGGTGGTGGTGGTGGTGAGAGAGCGCTAGCCTGACCCCTACTACTCTCCCTTTCTTATCCCAAGCTTGAACTGAAAACCAACAAAGTACTGTGTGTGTGTGTGTGTGTGTGTGTGTGTGTGTGTGTGTGTGTGTTCAGTCTGCTCACCCAGCAACCATGACAAAAACAAACCCTGGAACTGCTAGACCCCTGCGTGCCAGAGGAGCTGTGAGCCGTGCGGGGGGAATAATGAAGCCTTTCGATACAGTCCAGTCCACACACAAAAAAAAAAAAAGATGGCCGTCGTGGTTTTTCAGTGCCAGCAGAGGAAACATTTTCAGTGCAGCTGTTTTCACAGCGGTAGCACCTGGCACAACTGGCTCAGATGCAAGTAGGCCCGAGATCCTTTTGGCTCATCGCTTTTTGGTGAGAAATGAGACATGAGGGTTTGTGGGAAAATGGAGAGGACAGGAGAAGGAGAAACAGATCTATTTCGAGGTACTAGGTAAGCTTAGCAAGCTCGCTCAACATGGTGAATCAGCAATGGACGCTAGCACACGTTGGGATCTTACCTCGCACGTATAAATTGGCAGGGGCAGAGTATCGGGTCCCTGCACTGTTCATGGCGACGCACTCGTACTTCCCCTGGTCCGACTCTTCGCTGTTCTCGATCTGCAGAGCTCCTGTGTGAAGGATTAACAAGCAAAGAGATGCAATTAGCTACCATGTCAGTTGTTACATCGCAAGATGATAGTGAAGCTAAGAGTTCATCACCCCAGACAGCATAGTCCACCAGCCTAACGCCAGCTGGTGTGTGATTAAGGTATCCAGATACGGTCTTATGTGGGATTTTCCTATGGCGACACATGCATTTAGCAGATATAGCAGGTTTATGCACTGTCCCAAATTCACATTTGGGACAGTGCCTAGTTTGATTTGCCTGGGGGGGGGGGGGGGGAGTGGCAAGCTTGCAAAATGCCCATGGCTGGGGGTCAATTTGTCATGTCTTGAAATTGTTACCGTCAGGGAACATTAGTGCTCTAATGACCTTCCTTAAAAGTTATTTTTGAGTTTCAGTGAGTTGCTGTTTTTAGTCTTTCTATTTAAAGTCAGTATTGTGTTATCCCTGTTGAGGAGGGTTACCAGTAAACAAAAGGAACATTGCTTTAGCTCATTATCGGTTGGGTAATTATGGTGGTTTGCTGCAGGACTAGCGACCGGAACGCAAGTCTGGTGCACCACAGAGGGCAGTCCTTTTAGACGACTTCCCACCAAAAGGCAAATAGTCAAAATAATCGGGTCGGGGAAGTGCCTGTGCCAGATGGCGAGGATTAGTATGCACAGTGGAAAGCATTTTCTAGCCATCATAGAGGGAGCTGACGGGCTTCTAACGATGGCTGACGGGCTCTGAGCCCGGCTGCAGCGAGTCACCCAGAATGTAATCAAAACTATTCACATGAACATGGCTGACAGGTAGAAAGGCCTGTACTTTTATTATTTCCAGAATAGTGTGCTCAATTAATGACTCATATTCTCAGCGAAGGAGCTGGACGTGGCAATGTTGGCAGGGAAGGACATCGATAATAGAAACAAACAGACTTACCTGGATCCTGAATATATAAATGTATGCATTTCAAGATGTATCTTGACAGTACAGGGATACATAATACAGGGATACATATATATGTCACAAACAAAGGTGATAGTGGACTTTATCACCGCTTGAGAAACGTCATGATGCTGGCAGGATTATCAGCCAGACACCATGCAGTTTCAACATGGAAACGGGTAAGAATAAATAATAAATTAATTGTACAATGACGTCCGGTTGATACGTCATGCAGAATGAGATGAGTGCAGACAAACAGGTGTCCACACACCAACGAAAGGGACCCGAATTAAGACCAAGAACAACGATGGTGGTGGTGGTGGACGGTGGTGGGCGTGTCGTGGGCAAGATTGGACTCCTGACGTGCCTGCATCGTCAATGGGTTTGTGCACATGTTGGCACGAGCAGGTAGGGTGAAGGGCATCGCACCAGACATGGCCCATTCCCATTTCATGACAACAGATCCCTCAGGGGCGTGAGCTTAGAATGTGCACCTCATCTCTCTCCATCTCTCCCTCTCTTTCTGATTCAGCACTAGTGTGCACCTGCATACTAATGCAAATGTCACCAATCTGTCAATCTAGCCCGTTACCCTGAGGGAGGAAGACATTTGGCAGCATTAGAAGAGACTAGCGTGGCTCCTGGACAATTACCGTTCGTACCGGTCGTTTGTCTGAAAGAGGAACATCAACAACAACAAAAAAAGCTTTAAGAGTGCATGACCCGGGCTAACCCTGCACAATGTTCTTCCTGTAGGTCATTTTTATTGTTTCCCATTACAGGGGATGCAACGGTGGACAGAATGGTAGGGGAATGGGCACTTTAGGTGCAGAGGAAACAGTTGAGGGTCTGTTGAAAGATGGACTGTAATATATGCAGCATGTGGACACAAGCGCTTGTGCGGCATCTGGAAATATCTCTCAAAGGTCTTCAGCTTCACCCCTCCCCCAGACTCCTACTGTTTACCTAATGGCTGTAAAGAAATTCACGCATCCAAATGATTTCCATTAAAAAGAGGTCAAAGTTTTCACCTTGACAATCTTTTGCTCAGCTTTCAGGTTTTTTTTTTGTTTTGCGCTGTCCTGGGAACTAGGGGAGAGGCGATGTTGCAGCATAGGCTGTATGCTAATTCAGCCATTTCAATCTCCATTGAGCCCCGGTGCAACATATAGGCAGGTGCATCCCAATCCTCTTGTGGCTGCGGTGGCCTTTCCTTTGGAGCAGTATCGTCGCCAAGAGAGGATGAGCTGGTGACGTGTGCATCGATGAGTAAAAAGGGGGGGGGGGGTGCACATGGGTATTGGGTCGGAGAGGCCACCATCACAGATGAACCCCATGAGGTGACTTTATGGTGGTGTTGGGGACGTGGGTATGGGGTGAGGTGGGGTAGTGGCGTACACGGCGTTGAGGTGGGTATGAAGAAACAATGAAGGCTTGGGTAGGTTGTTTTTTTTTTGGGGGGGGGGGGGTTTGACAGTTTGTTCATCATCCTTACCTCTAATTGTCGTACCACCTATAAAAATGACAACAAAAACAAGGTCTTGATGTGATTGATCAACTCTACAAAAATACAAAACACCAACAAAATGGCGTTGTAAATCCCTTAAAGCTTGTTCCACAGACACTATTAGGCTATAAGGACATCTAAGCCTTTGTAGACTTGAATCAGAGCACTTCCTGTGTTTGTACTTTGGCCAAAGCAAAACACTAAATAATGTGTGCCGTGTGAGTATGTTGTCATTTGCACTTATTATTCAGTTAGATTATGTGCTCTCAGTTTGTACAGAGGCCAGTGTGACTAGTTAAATCAGAGAAAGAGGGCTGAATTTGAGTAAACAGTGTTCTGTATGGTGAAAGGTCAGAGATTACAATCTAAAAATATGTTAATTCCATTGTACTCTGGGAAATTTGGTCTGAATAGTGTGCGAGAGGAGCTGTGGAGTTAGTTATTAATACAAAAGGTGTTCAGCACTGTTCATTTTACGTGACACACACACACACACACAACTAATTGAATGTGCGCCACGGGAAAGCTGGTGCTGAATAGCATGTGTTGTTAAAACTGTGGCTAGTAAATTATGCATCTGGTTTTTTGTGTGTGTGTGATATTTCAACAGTTCCGCAATTCATTTAAGGTCATGTGCAGTTATGTAAATCCCAATACAGCAGCAGATGTCAGAGAGAGGGTAGGAGATAAGAGGAATTGTTAAACTGAGGGCATTACATATCAGTACATTTTGGGGCACTTCAGTCATACAACAGAGCAAATCTTATTCAAAGTTTTTGTGCTGGAAGGAACAAAATGTTAGCAGTTGAATGCACTTGCTTAATGTCACTGTGAAATGAGTGTACCTAACCTCCTGGTAGGATAGCCATTACTATTTAATTCTCATTTCCATTACACTCATGGAATTGTTATTATAACTAAAAAGCATGCCATGTTTGGGAACTTTTCAATGAAATGTGACTAGTACGGAGTTAGGATCGGGATGGGCCAATCCTACGCCTTCCTGTGTTTCACACTTGGCTTGTAGTGGGCAGTTCTACTTTAACTGTGAAGCTTTGTGGAAGGGCTCTCTCATCTCTAATCTTGGGGCCCTGGTCTTGGAGCCGGTCCTGACACGCTCTAAATGAGGTGGATTTAGCTGGGAGTGACGAGACCGAGGCCGGTCAAAAGCCACTAATCTTTCCAACTTGCCCCCCACCCACCCAACCCCCCATCTGATCCGGGTCAGGGCTGAGCTGTTTATTTACCAAGTGGCCTGGCATTGTGAACAAAAAGTGCCTCATCGATTTTCCTTTCTTCTTCTCCTTCTTCTCGTTCGTCGTCGTCGTCTTCTTCTTTTTTCTCTCTCTGGATCAGAGACTGCAGTCTGGCTGTATTCTTAAGAGGGTCTTAAGGCTTATTTAATTATAAAAGGGAAGGCTAATGGTTCTCTTTCTGCACTACTTGGAGAGTGTCACAAATTCAATAGTCAACTCATTAAATACAAGAGTGTCAAATTCCAGTTTTGTCAAACTGTCTTACCTGAACCAAAAAATGTTACTACCATTTTAAAACCTCTGCCTATTTAGTAAATTGAAGGTTTCTGTTTCATGTCATTATTGACAGCATATCAGATCAGATCAAAGTGTACCTGAACGGAGTTGCTTGATGCGCCCGTTGCTGCTATTGATGTCCACGGGCAGCATGTCCTTATACCAGGATATTTCCGGGTCCGGGTTTCCGCTGGCAGCGCACAACATGGTGGCCGTCCGGGTCCTTTCAACCACTTTCAGCTGGGGACCCATGTCTATTGAAGGGAAGCCATGGGGGACCTGGTTCTCTGAAATACACAGAGGGGGAAAACTTTGGTCAGAGATTTGCTAAAGTAGCAGAGGATGTAGAAAACTGTAGAGAACTTACAAAATGAACACTGGGAAATTTAAGGACTGCAATTAAAATTAGAGAGCAGATATTAAGTTCAGCCAGGATAAAGCAAAGCTGGAAAAAATGCAGCTGACATTGCATAGTGGGTAGGGATGGGCATCGAGAACAGTACTATATTGGTACCGGTTCCTGACTGGTCAGTACCCATCGGTCTCCTCCGGCTGATTCAATCTAGCACCAGCCTTTTCCTAACCGTCCCTTAATGACAATGAAGCTGCCGGCGGAACGGCAAGTTTACATTCTGTGCTCTCCAGTAATGGCTGACAGGGCAAAACATTCAAAAGTGTGGGCTGATTTTACTAAATGTAATGAAAATGCAGCTAAATGCTATATATGTAAAACGGTAGTTTTGTGTAAAGGGGGTCACACCAGCAACCTCAACACTTACAAATACAACATCCTATAAATCTGAAGTACCGCAACGTGTTTGAATGCTTTAGCAAAGTGCAGCTTCCCGGCTCTCATGCTGATGGGATTTGCCAAACTAAAAATGCGACTGTCTCGACCTCGTCAAGTCAAGCCAACCTGTTATCGTTACAAAAATAAGTCTCTATCTCAGGACACAATTAGTATTGGTTTTAAGCAATTCTAATGTATTATAGATGAGGGAAAATTGCAGAAAAATACTGTTGTCGCCAAGTTTATTCAAGTACAGTGGAGTCCAGTTGGTTTAGGTATGCTCGGTAGCCAATAACTAGCATAGCATAAATCAGGAACTGCGTCGATGAGTAAGGGGGGCTGTCCTGACAACCAGAGATAACCAATTGTATATTGTTTGGTTGTTAATATTTTCAAATGTAGGGAGATGACCATAGCCCTTAACACTAGTTACTACCACCCTTCCAGATGCACATTATCAAACATCCCGCTTGGTATGAAGTTCAGAAGAAAAACATAATCAGTTAGCTTGCCAGTGTGTCAAAAGTAGCCATAACCAGTGATGGGTGAAGAAGTATCACACAGGATCACTATATCACAGTCCGAGTCCACTATGGAAATGAAGGCCAACTGAGACAGAAAGTCCAAAAGACCCAAGGTTGTAGCCATAACAGGAGATAATGCTGCAAATATGGACGTGGCTGTACGACAACTAAAAATCATAAAACTTGGATGCATCACAAATACTCTCAACCTTGGAGCACAAAAGGTCTACTATCCAAACCATCTCTAAGTGGACGGCAAGGATCCGGGATGCCATTGTGTGGATCAAGTGGCATATCCTAGGTAAGAAACTAAGCCTCATTGTTTCAGTATCATTCAGGCAGAACAAAATAGATTTAAATTGATTTCAATGGGTTCTTTATGTGTTTCAGGCCTGCCTGACCACTCCGTTGTCCTGGATGTGAGGACACGTTGGAACTCTCTGTTTCTCATGGTCGAAAGATTTGTGGAGCAGTATCCAGCCATAAAAGCAGCCTTCTTGGATAATCATAATAATCCCAAATCATATAAAGCTGGCTGTTTTCTTAATACATGAGACAATATATACCCTTACTGTGAAGTTATTGTTTAATTATTGTTTTGTGGATAGGACGATGATATGATGGCATTTCTCGAGGAGGCCACAATAATAATAACCCTAGATTCAAGGGAACGGTGAAAAATGATGTCTGGGAACGACTGAAGGCAGTAGTGAAGGAAGTAAGTAATAACCAAAGTTCTTTAAGAATGTGTGAATTGTTTATTACAAGGTTTTTATTTTGAATGTAATTATGTGCATAGAAACATTAATAAGCCTCTCAGCTGTCAGAGACGCATGATGTGACGCATGATGGCTCAGGATGGAGAAGAGGAGGCGGAAGACACAAGTTAGACATATGTTTGTGATACCTACGCCATGTGTTCCAACAAAAAAACCAATAAGACTGACTACAATAACAAGGCACATTTTATATTGCAGCTTCGCTTTTACAAGGAACCCTAAGTCTCTGCACTAGAAGAACTCTTCGCAGAAGAAGTCTGAGAGCTGAGGAGAATCCTCCTTTGACAGCAAAACACTGCACCAACCATCCATGAAAAGATCCAGAATGAAGTGTCAGTCTACCAAGGCCTCCCTCCTATCCCTACCTCAGAAGACCCTATCCCTCTGGTGGTCAGGTAAGATGGACACTCTTGCTCCTCTCTTAGCTCTCCACCACCTACCTCTGCGTTCAGGCCTGAGATCTTGGATTTTCCCTGAGAAAGTCAACATCCTCCTTTTTTTAATTAAACTAAAACTGTTGATGTATTTTTTTGGGTGGGCCAAATTATACAGGAGGGATGCCAGGATTCTCTTAATTGTTCTGTTTACATATCTTTACTCTTTAAAAAGTTGTTTTTATTTTCTTTGTCATCTATTTCTGTTAGCGTCTGGTAGTGAAGCAGCATTTAGGCACATCCCCACCAGACATTTGTTGAATACATATTTGTAGCAAATAATAATTAATAAATTATAAAATGTTGAATCTTTTCACATCTTTTCATGTCATGTCTTTTTGCACCAAATTATGGAGAGTATTGCTAAGTATCGGAATTGATAAGCAGTATCAGTATTGATGTCGGTATCAATAACATCCTAACGATACCCATCCATAATAGTGGGTGATATAGGAAATCCACTGGTTCAATTTGAGGATTATTGTTTCAATTCACAATCTCCTTTGAACACGGCTATTTTGTCTTGAAAAGTAAGCATCCAAAGCTGTTCAATAGGTATGGTTAGAGAAAATAAGCCAAACACAAGTACTTAAATTGGATATCCATTTGGATCCATCTTTGACAGAGCCTGGTTCGGAAACCACAAACTGCAAGGGGCAGCGTTACGGCATGTTAAGTAGATATTCTTCTGAAGATAATTCATTTGCGTGAAGATGAAGCTTTCATAAGTGGATTTCAATAAGTGTATTTCTACAGTGGCCAGTCTACATGGTGTTGATTTCTAAACCTTTACAGACACTTTTGTTTTTAAATGTACCATTGCTGGCCGGGTTTGTGTTTACCAATTACGCGTTTACAGATCTCCGCCTCCAGCAACATGATTGATTGAAAACAAATATGAACCGAAAGAATGTGAAGATTTGCCCTCTTCTGCCATCAGACTTTAGATATTAATCTAAAGTCTGATTGGTGAGACTAGCCTGCAGAAAGTTTTAGGTTGAGACTAAAACAGGTGTATCATTCACCCTGAGGGCATCCTTTCACACAGAAGCTGCCTTTGGCTTAGTGTAGTGAATAGTCCACTTTCATTGGACTATTCACATTATACACACACATTCACATATAATTCATGGCATTTCATGATATATATATAAAGAGAAATACATAATTTTGATTTTATAAAACAGTAAAAGGCTTGGTGGTTGTTCTGCAGCTATATTCTGAATCCATTAATGAACATGAAAAAAATGGTGGCCCTCAGGAGTTTTTAGTTATCAGCCTGTTCTCAGAACTGTAATCTCCTATATCTGTCTCCTTGTATGCAGATAAGGGTCCTTAGGGTCCACAGCCTTGGGTCAGTATACTCATGGGGTGTGTTGATCAGAGAAGAAGAACAGTGCTCATGATAATGGAAACGTCTGGCGTTGGCTCTACCGTGGCAAGACGTTTCACCCATGGCTAACATCTAACAAATTACAGCACGGAGGAAATTGGCATAAGTTAAAATGAAAAAATGAATTAATATTCAAAATAAGACAAGAACATAAAAAGAAAATGTATGATTAGAATAAATATACATACATAAAAATGAAAACCAGTAGATGCCCTTGAGGAAGGTGTGCTGGCCCCTTCAGCTCTCCTGATTAGGGTTGTATCAGAGACACTCCGGCTGTACTGCTCTGTATTTTGGTGTACGCCTTGCGTATCCATGCACAGCAGCACATAGGCAAACGTTGGCTAAATAATTAAAAGGTAACAAAACCCTTTGATCTTAAGCCCACAGAAGTTTAATTTAAAGCGAAGTCTACATGTGCTGTTAAAGAGTTCTGAGGCTTTCTCAACAGAGCTTTAAATGCAGCCTGTTTCTCCTTTTTTCTATTCTCCTCAAAGCTTAACAGTCTTGCACACATAGTGGCAATCCTAAGGGCACACTGCAAGACCATAATAAGGAGTGTATGCTGTACGTTGTCTTGACTTCAGAGACCTACTGTTGTGCTGCCCAGTAGGTCTCTTTTTATATTCTGCATACAGAAGTTAGGATGATCGAGTTGTGCTTCAGCAAGGATGAAATAAACAAGAATGTCTTCTTTATTTTTACTTAATATTATTTTGTGAAGTTAAACTTTGGACAAGCATACAAATCAAGATATTCACAAGCGGCTCAATTTGCCCAACTACCTATAAAACAAATATATTACCAAATGTTTTGGGGCTGTGAAAAATGCGAACCATCGGTTTTTACAGTTTGACAGACCTCAAATGAGTTATTACACAAGTCAGCAGCTTCCACATTATCAGAAAGTGGAACCAGGGAATTGTTTTAAAGGCAAACTGCAGGTTTTTTTTTTTTTAAATGAATCCCTTACCCTTCTCTTGTCTAGTGTTTGCATTGCGGGGGAGCCGTTATCACAAGTGGCTGACACTAGAACCATATATGTGTGCAGTGGGCCTGATTAACGAAGGACCACTCCTGTGTGGTTTCAGCCACTGTTTGTGTGTGTGACCGCTAATACAGCAAAGGTGTTGTGGATGAAATATTGAGTGGGTGAACTACACAAAGGTGTTATGCTGTGTAGAGGCAAATGTGTTACATGTGAACCGTTACCAAATGCCGCGTGTGTTCCTTTAACGTTTAAGAATTCTGCTCAGCGGAGAAGAGCAAGAGACGACCAAGGTTAGTCGTTCCTTAGAGACTCAAGCCAAGGAGGGGAATACAATGGCCTGGTCTATTTTTATTAAACTAAACACAAATCGCTGAATTTCAACTGCTCTGGTTTGGGCATAGGCTTGGCAGCTTGGCAGAAGCAAGGCAAAGCAGCAACTTCAAAGGACAGCGGCTCAAGAAGATGCTTAAAAAGACAAGACAACAAACAAACCAAAACAACGAGTAGTGTGGATCACCTAGATGGCCTCAAACCCACAGTCGTGGATTTGTTTTTGCTCGTCCCAAGGTCAGCCACAAAGTATGTGTGCATGAGGAAGGATGTTAAGAATTTGCCACCATTTTAAATGTCAGGATCACTTGCGAGCTTCCAGTCACATTTTTGTCCAGAGCCCTTGTTAATTTGTGACCCGGCCTCATCAATTTTGGATCCTGTGACTGGCTCTGCCAAGTTGTCAGCTTGAGGACACAAAGCCTTTGTTCGCCCTTTTTTGTTTGAAGGCAGACGGGAATAAAAGGGTGGGGGCGGGGGGAATTTGGGAAGAGGCTCTGATAAAATAATGCAGGTGGTGCGGGCTGATGTTGTGTCAAGATAGGAGGCATCTTAAATAAATGGCTCTCTTGTGTCTGGGGATAATTCATCAGAGAGAAAAAAACACCCTCTGTCTGATCAGGGAAGGAACCGAAGAGGAAGGAGGGAAGGAAAAAAACGTGTGATGAATGCTGAATCATGAAGTCGCTCCATAACTAAGATTAACAGAGTGGCACTGAGGTGAAAAACAGAAAAAAAACGACCCGCATTTGGTCACACTTGGGTTTCATTAGTCATTAATAGATGTGCAGCTCATCACTAATGCGGGTGGCACTCCCACAGGTGCCTATGAGAATCAAGACATCCCGCTAAACAATAGGCCTCAGAGTCTCCTGTGGCTTTGGTAGTAATTGGGCAAGCGCCTTGCCAGGGTGGATGGGGGGGCGGTGCACAGTGAAGGCAGCGAGAGAACTTGGCAGTCCAGGACTCCCGATTGGCCGCTGCCAAGTGCAGGAAGGAGTAATATGTTCCTTTGTCTCTTCCCTCGCTGTACTTTCAGACCATTAGCCAATGAACCGCCAGGTCGTCGTGCATAAAGCCACTGCTTACGCAACCACGACTCTAATACAGCGAAAAGTGGATCGCTGTGATAATGACTGCCCAAAGGAGTCCATGCCTTCTTAAAGGACTTGAAATTAATGGAACACTGATTCACTGGTAAATTGCTTTTTGTGATATAGTGGTGGGATATAAGAATAAAGTAATAGACAACTCAGATGTATCAATGATCTCGCCCAGAGGCAATAGCAAAAGAGAGCAGAAAATTGCCAAAGATAAAGGCTGGGAAACCAACCAACTGACTCCCTCACACTGCAGACAAAATGAATAGTACCATTGTTCTGTTCTACATCGTATATCACACGCAATGAGCATTAGTGCAATATGAGCAGCTTCAGCTGTTTAACTTGTTTACAGTGGTAATGGCAGTACAGCAGAAAGAAAGGGATGGGGTTGAGGGGAAGGGGGTTGATGGCTAAATGCTGTTTTGTGGTTGTGCTACCCAATTAGGCTAGCAGTAGGGGCCTGGGCTCTGTGTAAAACACATTTAAAACATGTTCAACATGATTTGTGCTTGTTTGTACTCGTGTAATACCGGCAATTATAGGAATGATCAAAAACATAGATATCATGGTTCAACCCTGTCATTCATTGTGCTCCTTCTGCTGTAACAGCCAGGAGGCAGGTGAGATTTCAACGGAAACAGTAGGAGAAAGAAAATAAAATGTAAAAAAGAAGAGTGAAAAGGAGAGCGGGGAAGGGAGGAGAAGAAGGAGGGGTGCATGCCAGCCTCCTGCCAGCTCCAATTACCAGTGTGAGTGGAGCGTGGCAGCTAGGGCGATGGGTCTAATCAGAGCCCTGCTGAAAGAGACCTGTCCCCGTCCGCGCGTCCCACTGGGAGGCAGTCGGAGCTCAATCTAACGCCAACATCAGCCCGCTGGGGGGCTTCGCCTCCTTCCCTCACCCCGAGCGTACTCGACTCCACGGGGGCAAACACTCGAGAAACCCTAGTTCCTCTTTTTTTTCCCCCGACGCCTAGGAGACCGAACGCAGCCTTGTTTTTTTTTTCTTGCATAGAAGTCAGCCTGGCTCATGTATATTTTAGCATAACGTCCTGCCCGCCCCCACTTCCTATACTATAGGTGTGAGGAATGTTTCATGTTATGTGCAGACAGTTCATGGTTAAGTAACAACATAGACATGTGCTCGTTCTGCAGAGGAACAAAAAGACTAGAGGCTATAGCGAGAGGAAGCACCGAGTGCTATTTGTGAGTTAACTGTAAAGTGCTGTACCTGTCTGCAAGGGCACAATGCAATTCTTCCACTTTTTTTATCAAAAGTTAATTCAACTCATTTATGATTGTCATTAAAAATGGAAGCAGATGGCATGCGGCTTTCTTAGGCGCTTTAGCTTCTAGTATAAGCTCAACCCATTCATGGGAAGAAAAAAGCAATAGAGGTCTTATGATCTCCATGTGTGCCTGTTGCCAAGTGATGGATGAGAACAATTAAAGGTGATGTCTCCTTTGATAGTGTGAACCAGGAGACCCCAGCGGCAGCCGCACAGCCACTTGCCTCATGAAATATGGCTGCACTAAAATCTACCCTTTTACCCATACATCAGTGCACTTTATAGGTACAAATAGAGAGGTGTTTGTGCCCCTCTGCAGAATATGTAATTCTGTTTTTTGGGAGGAGAGGGGTAGGGGGTGGCAGTAGAATCTGTCAACGGACACACTGAATTAAAATGAAAAGTGAAATGAAGTGGGTTGATTGTGTTAATCCTCAACCGTGCACGGATAAGCACTAGCATTCACAGTGTTTACTCCACACGACTCTATATATGCAGCTACAACTCCCCATGTGTCCTTCCTGGGAAGCTCCTAATCGTGTTTTACATACAGCCAACCTTCCCCTGACCTGATGTATGTGAAGGTGGGAGAGAGAAGAATCTGTTTTAAGTTTTTTTTTAGACTTTTTTAGACCTTAAGGCTGCACGGCAGGCAGGCAAGCGTCGGCTGTGGAGGCAAGGCTCGAGGCCCGGGGCTGTTTCTAACTAAGAAGACTGGAGAGAGGGAGACATTTGCATCCGTCTGAGACGCAAAAGGTGTGTGAGGGGTGTCAGCAGCATCCAGGGCTGTGTATTCAGTAAACAAAACAGGAACGCGAGCCGAAATGAAAGAACCCTAAGAATAGTCGGGGCCCAAGATAGTGTGTAAACAAGCGAGTGAACACAACGCGGATCGGGTTTGTTTATCTGACAAAAAGGGTTCATGGGGAACACAACAGGTTTCAGGCGTGTTGTTCTCCAAGAAGCAATGGAAACAAGATAGGAATAATATTGTTCACGCCCCAAATACAGTGTTGAGTATGCTACAGACTCTGGCTCCCCAGCTTATTGATTTTGCTGGAGTTAAGTGCAGCCTTCGACACGGTGGACCATG
>JAOPJI010000135.1:6163966-6180412 GCA_027122695.1 Merluccius productus
TGCGTTTAAAAAATTAGTGCCGTTAAAATAATTTTTAGTTAACTAGTTAATAACGCTTTAACTTTGACAGCCTTAAATATTACGTAAGATGTGAAAACAATCTTGTGTGTTAGACGCGTGTGTTGTGTCATACTTTCAAAGACGTATGGATACGGCAAAGCAAAGTGTGCAATGTAAGGCACTGGTGAACAAATGCATGAGGAAAAAACCTTTCAAAATGGCATTGGACATTTTTGAAATTACTGGATGACTGCCCAAATAAGTCTGCCCTGTCCCATCAACTAGCCAATATTTCACGCTATAGACGCGACTTAGAGAATGTTTCAGCCTCAAATGCGGCAGTATTCTCATTTTACTCCTTTCTAATCCACTGGTTTTGTATTTCATCAATATATGAATGCACTTTACCAAATGACAAATGTATTATGCTGTCTTGTGTGATGACAAATTGGCTACATAGAACCCTGACCTCATATTACCAGTCCAATTTGCATGCGAAGGGAGGCCGCATTGTTAAAGTTCAACATTCATATGCAGGGCCTAACCATAAAATTAGAACAAAGAAAAATATGATATGATGGTAATTTAAAACAAAATTACATCTGAACCACTGAAGCCTGACACTGATTAGTCGAAATTAAACAAAAGTAAGTTGATTTTAACGACGCAATGCTGATGGAGGTCACCATTTTGTTGAGACTAATCCTGAAAAACGGTGTGTACACTTTATGGTTTGAACTTCTTGTTCATTCATACAGTCGGTTACTCATTTTGCTAATAGATGTGTCACCCTGTACCAAAGTCAGATAACGCAAACAAACCAAACAAAAGAGGTTTCTATTCAATGACATATGGTGAATCCAACGCAGCTCAACTACATTTATTACAACATATATTGCTCATTAGGCAGGTAATCTGAGTAAAGTGAGTAAAGTTTCAGACAAAGCTAGCCTTTCAAACTCCGTCATGGATTCAGAAGATGCATTTGTCTATGTGATGGCCCCGTGTGTTTTCTCTAGTTATTAAAATGGGCTTGAGTTTAAAAATAGAGTTCAGCAATCAAGTGCTCTGCGAGGGCGAGCATCTCTGCGCGTTTGTGTGCGCGGGCGTGTGTGTGTGTGTGTGTGTGTTTCACCAGTCTTTGCAGCTGCATGGGCGCAACTGTAGATGAGTGAGTTTCAAGGTTCCCACCCAAATTTCATTGCAACAAAATGAATTCCTTCTTTTCGATAGTCATAGTGGGTGGGCGTTATGATTTAGGATTTATAAGTACCCTTAAGAAAAATAACATGTAGCATATGAAATGTTCCCTCCCGGCAAAGCAAGGTGATTCGATCTATTTGATGTTATACATGTCAGACTCTCGATAACGTGTGTACCAGTAACGGTATAGGAACCTTTAATAGTGCTTGCACATGTGGTACCGTGCATCACTCTGCCGTATCCACTGCGGCGGGTCGTCGGATTTCCCCAGGCATTTCCCCATGCTAATAATGTATTTGCATGATGCCGAGGCACTTTTGCGTCAAACGCTATTCAAAAGTAAACGCGTACGGTGCCATTGCTCTGACACTACAGTCCTACTGAATGAACTCCCCTTGTGTTTCTTAGGGACCTGAATTGTCTGCTTTGATTCCCCCCCCCCCCGACTGACACAGTCAGGGACCCCATTTCAACCTTGGCACTAACATCTAATTTCATCTGATTCATGTGTGTCTCACGCCTCTGCGGTCTGTTTGTGCGGGAGGACGCAATCACCCTGCTACTGTTGGGGTTGAAGGCATGGGAGAGGGAGAAGAACGGGGGGTGTGTGTGTGTGTGTGTGTGTGTGTGTGTGCAGTGTGGGCATGTGGGCCAGAGAAAAGTCCCTTTGGGAAGATTACGCAAGCCTCAGCCGATGATATCGTCAAATCAATGTGAAAAGAGGAAAAACGTAGGCGGAGAGAGGGGGAGAGGAGGGGATGTGAAACAAATGGCAGTTGGAAAGGCGGACATTTGAATGAAATGGGAGCGGCTTGACAGCAACAACCCCTCCCACCACCACCACCACCACCTCCACCACCACCACCACTCCCCGGCAGGCAAGCACTGCATCTTGTTGTTGTTGTTGGTGTAGTTTCCCCCCCCTCACCCCACGGTTCCTAATGAAATCCACTCCTACGGTTACTAGTGTCCACAAGGCAACGCTGCGATCAATTATAGGAAGCAACCCCCGCTGCTGCTCACAGTTCAGCCGTACAGGAGGCTAGGCAGAGTGAGCCTCACTTCCAAAGACATGCATCCCATTGCACAGACATGGCGAAGGGTTGGGGGGCTGGGGGGTCAAGTGAGTCTGCAGTCATAAGGGATGTAGACATGGGAGGACAACTACAATGATGCGTATCTTATACAGCCTCTAAAGGATATTCAGATGTTTATATGCACGATGTCATATGCCGTCTATGAAACTGATGGCCACCATTGTAGGTTTTGTAGAAGAAGACTGCCGGGAAGGAATGGGACAATCTGCTGTCCAAGTCTAGCGGTTTTACTGAAAACGGAAACAATGGTCGTTAAAGCGGGGCCAAAAGAGAGAGGTGATCCCTGGTCAGGTTCCAGTGGTTAACACACTGCTCGACTTGCAGGGACTCGGACCGCTGAGTCTGCCTTTCGCTCCCCGTTTCAGATTGCTTTATTGCGGCGCCCTTATTGCAGACATTAGCGTACACAGAAAAACACCAATCACAACAGGCGGGGATTGCGCACACACCCACTCGTGCTGGTGAAAATGATGAAAAATGAACCGGTAGCACATCTTTCGCTGCTCTGTTAAACTGAATAGGCTAGTGCTGCATTTGTTCTATACACTGACAGGCAAGATTCACATGTATTTTACATGTTTAATCAGTCAAACACGTCTACATTATCTTTATCGATGGGGGGTTTTGTCATGATCGCATGTGAATACCGTGCGGAATCAGACAGAAATTAGTTCTCCGTCTCCACGGAGACCGGCCACTGTTTGAATTCATAGACGTATTATATTAATTATGGTGTATTATATTATCCTACATTATAGTATATTATATGAGGCTGACGGTGAATGCCGATGCTGACATGAACGGATGTGCACAGTGTCGTCATCGAATTGTGAAAAGTTAATTTGTTTGTAGAGGCAGTCAGTCATTTAGCGGAGGCACTGCGCCTCGCCTACAGACAGCTGTGGGAAACCCTGTGGCATTGCAATGTTCACGAGTCCTCTGTGTTTTGGAAATGTTTATGTATGAATCATTAATGCAAGAAAACATCCATTTGCTTTTGGGAACCTCGTGAAGGTGCTTAAAAAGCAGAATAGCTGGAAAATGCAGGTGAGAGGAAGGGAGGAAGGCAACGTGAGGAAGAGAGAGGGAAAGAAAGAAGAGAGAGATTGACAGGAGGAGCAGTGTAGAAGAAAATAGAGGGAACTAGGCAAATGGAGAGAGGGAGGTAGAGCAAGAGAGAGAGCAAAAGAGAGACCATACGAAGGAGGGCACAGGCAGAGACTGGATAAAATGAGAGAGAGACAGCGAGAGCAAGAGAGACACAGAGAGAGAGAGAGAGAGAGAGAGAGAGAGAGAGACAGGGACAGAGAGAGGCCATATGAAGGAAGGTAAAGGCAGAATGGGTAAAAATAAGGACCTGTGGTACCTTCAAGCACAGTGAGTTTGGCACTGGTGTTAATCTCGTCCGCGCTGTTGGTGGCTGTGCACTCGTAGATAGCCTCGTCCCGGTGTGTGCGCAGTGGCTGGATCCGCAGAACCGAGCCCGAGCCGTCATCGAACTCGATCACCTGGTGACGCCACGGGGGGAGGACAAAGGATTAAAAAAAAGGGTTTGTCAGTTTGAGGGATAGTTTCATCAATAAACATTGTCATATTGTCATGTACTGTACGTCAAGCCACCACAGCCAGATAAGCTCACTTACTTCGTGACACCGCTGACTAAATTGATTAGCATGAGAGCATTTGTCACGTTTTTTCAATTTGTTTACTACAATATATATTTCAACCTTAGTTAGGATTCATTCAGTAAAGCTGAGTGAATAGTTTAGATGATCACCAGAATATATTCTTCCACGTTACTCGATACCCGCGGGAGCATCTCAATATATAATATTGAGACGATGCCAATTTATTTACATTATGTTTTTTTTAATGTCATAACGTTTACATGCTTTTCATCTAGACTTCATGTCATAACGTTTACATGCTTTTCATCTAGACTTCATGTAGTGTAATGTTTACATGCTTTTTTATGTAGACTTCATGTAGTAACGTTTACTAGGCTGTCACAGAGCCGGTCAAGTTGAATGAAACCTTGGTTATGGCATTGCCTTCTTCTAACTAGCCATGTCTCAACCACAGAGCCCATGTGAAGTGAAAAAAAAGGTTGCAGTGACACAAGAGAAGAAAATGTGTTATCTGTGTTAAAACACATGGATTCTAATTTCAGGACGGCCCGGCCCACTCCGCAGCAATTCGTATTGAATTCAATTGATCAATTAATCAATTAATACAGAACAAATGTGCGTGCGCAGTGCGTGCTGACATTCAAGGCCGATCTGACCGTCCCACAGGGCCGTTTTCCAGTCCTGGCCTGACACTTTTTATCAGCAGCACCCCCAGTTGAAAAGATCTTCCCGCGGCTATGTTACTTGGCCAAGATCAGCAATGATCTTCATGGCTTTAGGTCTTGTTGATGATGCCTTGGTTGACTGACATGGTTTTCCTCAATAGTGGGACACTAATAGGCCCTTTCGGGGGCAAACGGAGAGTCTGAAGCTGCCATTGTAGACTTGGCCACACCAGTAGGAGTAGCCTCTGTTACACCAGTTGGATTTAAAATCGAGCCTGTGGAACTAAGCTTGACCTCCTCGCTGGTTCGCCGCCAGGCTGGGTCAATATGTTCTGTTTATTTAATCAGCCGTGTTTAATCCACGACAGCCAGATAACTTGCAATCAATAGGGAGGATAATAAGGTAATAACCTTAAGGCAAAGTACACATGCAATGCTTATAGTTATCATGTGTACGTTTAATTTAAGTACAGTAAATAACTGTCTCAGTACATTTAATCAGAAATACTCGGTCAAGAACTGAATACGCAATTACATCTCCGTATTTCTACTACTGCTGCCTCAATTACAGTGGAAAACACTGCTTCGGTGTGAAAAGGTGAGTTATCTCACTCTGTATCTACACACAGCAGGTAAAAACTAAAATTAGGCAAACAGGACGGGATGAGAGAGCACAGAGCCCAGCCGAGGAAGGGAAGGGGGGGGGATATCAAGGGGATGTGTGTCCAGAAGTGGTGAAGCACACACTGCTGGTTGTAGGGGGGTGGAGAGGGTGGGCAGGAATAGACTGAGGGAGATGAAGCAGACTTCATAAATCAAGATGGAGGGAGATTAAAGAGAGCGGGCCTGCCTGGTCTCGCTCAGAGAGAAGTTGGCACAAAGCTCAGTAACGAGGGCAAATGATTGTGTTTCCCCCTCACCTACCGCGCCAACCCCCCCCCCCACACACACACACACACCTTACTCTGTGCTGAGCCGGTCCGTGCCAAGCTAGACTGCTCTGTCTAGCAATGCGTGTTCGCGGTTTGCAGCGATTGTACTTTAACACATTGCTCTGGGAGTTTGACATGGGTACCATGTCGAGCTTTAGCCTTCTCTTGTTGGTGCATGTGTCAACCAAAGTGGTGATGTATGTACGTGTACATGAACACAGTAAGCGTTAACATCTCACTGTGTTCTTATTAAACCCTGGAAAAGAGACCGACCTCAAAGCGCTGGGAGCTGACTTTCTTGCCCTTCTTCATCCAGGTGATCCTGGGTTTGGGGTCCCCGCTGGCCTGGCACACAAATGACGCCACGCCGCCCGAGATCCCTATCTGGTCCTCGGGGGATTTGATGAAATGCGGCATGCCTATGGAGAGAGATGGAGAGAGAGAGAGATCGACTTAAGCATTTTGCAGCTAACACCTACAGCAATTGTGTGCCAAAAACATGCAGAAAGAACAAATATTTTGTGTGTAGTGCACAAAATTGTACTTTTGTACACTTTGAGAGAGCCTCAACAGGGATTGAGGGACTGTGTTGAATGGAATAGTGAATGGCTATAACTATAATGCACGCGAATTTCAACCTAACCCAAGTAAATAACAGCTAAGCCTGATAAAGTTATTAAAACGTATTTGTCACTTTGACGGTGACAAAAATTATTTTTGTATCGTCTTGCCTGTATTATCTGCAAGGAAGGTCACCGTTTTTTCCTAATCCAACATTGCTAAAAAAAAAAAAAATTTAAAACCTCCTGGAAGTTTTATGACGTATATGAAAAGGCCTCTGCCTCACTTTCATTTAATAGCGCGCGGTACATCGTGGTGACCGGTTCTGCTAAACAAAGCAACAGGTCAACTGTGTGGTTTCCATGTGTTATGGAAGAGTGTGCCATCAAGGCCAGAGTCTATCCGTGGTTGACCTCCTAGACATACAGTACACTGCTTGTGAGCGCGAGGAAAACGTGCGTTTGGTCACGTTGCGGAGGGCATGCACAATCGGACTGTAATGATAACATAACCCTGGCATCACCAAGGCTGTTTGTGTTTGTTTGGCAGTCCTTGCGCAACTCCTCCAGGAGTTACGACACCACTATGCACTCTCCCTCCTTTTTTTTTTTCTTTGTTTCTTTCTTCAAATTAAATGCTGAGCATTACATGGGAGACACCTGCGTACTGCAGCGTTTCGGCTGTGGGGTGTGTCACTTTGTGTGTGTGTGTGTGTGTGTGTGTGGTGTGTGTGCGTGCCACACCCTGAGCCTTTATTGTGTACACGACAATGGCGCTCCTTTCAAGGCCACTTTCTCTGCGTCTGGATGACGCAGCGCTCTGGGCTCTGAGTCCCCCCCCCACCCCCCCCCCAGCATCTATGCTTTAATAATTCTTTATTTACAGCCTGAGACAGGCGTAATATGAGGAGACCGCCATTGCGTGAGTGTGTGTGTGTGTGACAACGTCCTTATTACTGCCTGGGCTGGCTTGTGGATCATCCCCTGAGCTGTAAGCAGGGGGGTGGGGGGGGGAGACACCTGAACCACAGTCCTGAGTGGCAGGCTGCACCGCCGGCAGACAAACAAGAGGGCTAAATCATTCCTCCATGTACAGGGGACGGGACGGTTGCCCCCGCCGCCGAGCACACGCTGGGGAAAATCCCAGACACTCTCCTTTTATACATCTTTTAATATAACGTCTGGATGAGGGCGGGAGGTAGATAGACGACGGGGCAGAGGGAGGAATCAATATCGAGTTACCATAATGTAGCATCACTTTCTGATACGAAGGGGAGCCTTTAGCAAAAGCTTTTGTCCCGGCCGAGGCGGTTAAATGATGGCATTCAGCCATAGCCCGGGCGCGATGACTAATGTTTCTTAATGGGGGAGACATATACTATAACATAACATACATACAGATGCATAAATCTCGCATACACGCATACACCTGTCACACAAACATGCATTACATGAACATGAATATAGACAGTATACATAGGGTCAGACAGAGACGGGGAGAAAGAGAGACAGTGAGAGAGATATTGTACTGGCTGCCCTTGCTCTAGGTACTTCTGCTGCTAAGCTTGTATCAGGCACCACAATCCCAGCATTGTAGGGTGGGGACATTGTAGGTGTGTGGGCAGCAAGGTGGGTGTGTGCTCAACATAGGTGAGCCACTGCTGTGTGTGTGTGTGTGTGTGTGTGTGTGTGTGTGTGTGTGTGTGTATCGATGCTGTGTGCCTGCAGAAACAGGAGGAGGCTAGTAGAGATGTGTGCCTTGATTACTAAACTACACAAATGGTATCGAACCAACACCGGGCCTCCAATGGTGAAGACTGTGGATTCAGTAAATCAATGCTGTGCTGCTGCGGCCCTTTTTGAACAGGTATGCCGTGATCATTAGGTGACCTTGAATAATTCAAATGTTCTGCCTCCGTCTTGTACAACAGAAGAACCATGCCGTCTCCAATGACTTACATCATAGCAGAGCGATTTTACACCTGTGTGTGGTAGTTGTGGACATATCGATGGCAGTCATGACAAAAAGGTCTCTGCCACTCAATCACTTAACTGCAGCTCACACACTGTTCACATCATTAAAAGGTTGGGGAAAGCCAGTGGGTTTTATATGGTAATAAAAGTATTTCAATAATGTCCCTAACAACACAACACCTTGTTTGAGGAAGGCCAACACAAATATGCTTGATGGACCAACACAAAAAAAGCACCATTACATTTACAGCACCTTTCATAAGCCTGACAGGTTTATGACCACTAACAACACAATTCTAGTCACCAGTCAACCGCCAGCCTGTGGTCATGCCTGTTTTGCGATATAATCCAATTCAGTCAGCCACCTGTGATCTTTGACCTCGTCGTACCACCTGAAAAGCCACATGACATTTAAATTGTATTTTATTCCTGAGTTTTATATAAAGGAGGTTTTTGTTAGCAAAGCGCAATTGGAAGCATTTTTTTTCTTATCAGTAGCAGGTGCATCAGATATATTAAAAGGCATGGCCGTGTTGATGGAGTTCTTTCATTTTTATATCCATGTGCATATTCGACCGCATACATGTGTTTACGTGCTTTTTTCTCCCCCAGCTACTGTTGAAGGTAGATTAAAATGCTCAACTTGCCACTCAAAAAACGCTGCCACACAGCTGTAGTATATGTTATGGCCACCCAGATTCCCAGATCGCTAGTCCTTCAGGTTCTTGGCCAAACGAATCACAGCAACAGGTGATCAGTAACACCTGTCACCAGACACATTAGCCTATGACCTTAACCACCATGCCTCAGCTGAGCCAAGGTCAAGATGAGATGCTCAGTGTCTGCATGAGAAATGATTTTGCAGAAAACATATAATACAGCCCTAAATTAGATTTTAGGACGCTTTGTGATAAGGAAAGAGATTTACTGCAATATTCACCATTACATTGTTTTGCACTCCGCTGCCAAAGATGAAGTACTATCTGTGTAATAGCATTTTTCACAGACATTAATACAGTATTCTCTTGTTTCCCTGTCTGGGTCCTCGGAGAGACTTGTAATGAATGCAAAAGCAGCATGGAGAGTAGCCTAAATGGCACTGGTGTAGCTAACAATTAGCTAATTCCCAAGTCTGTAAGAGTGCCCATCGAGAGCTACTCTGTGGAGTAGAGTAACAGATCGATATGCGTGCAGCAGAGTGCAAACCATTATTTCTTATTAATAATGGATTAGCATGTTCATTTTCACAAGGCAACACTTAGCGGGAATTTGTCTGATGGAATCAACGCTGGTAGTTTTAATGGAACCCTTCCATTAAGGCCTTTTAAGCCATTAGTTTTCAACTTACTTCCAATTAATTCCACATGAAGCTGCCTCTATTGCAAGTTATTTACCCTGCTAAAGTTTGCACTTAAAGCTGTTTGTTTAAAGCAATTAACATGATGTTCACAATATTTAGTTTCATAACGGAACACCATTTTATACACAAGATATCTCATATATTATACAACTCGTATATAAACACACGATGTGTAGAATGCTTAAGCAAGTACATCCCTCAGTTTCTGTGCCAAAGGGTCCCAAATCGTTATGTATATTTAATTCCTATTGACATTTGTATTGGCTTCATATTAGTTGCAGTATTGACAGCATTGATTATTATGTTTGATCATTTACATGCGCTGATAGTCAACAGAAACCCTCTGTGATTTATCAAAGAGTGATTAACATGAAACATGTGTAACATGGAATATGCCTTTGGTTTGTGCTCTATCAGAATAAACCCACCACAGCAACTTGATGTATCCTCAAATGTATCCAACAAAATAAACTTTCAAACAAAAGCCTATAGAAGGAAATCAAGGAAAAGAGAGATCCGAGCCATCAAACTTTCAACACTCTCCTGGACCGTGAAGAAAGGCTCTCTATCTGGGCCTTCAAGTCCTCAGTGAATTATTCAAGACAGCGGAGAAGAACATAAACTCTGAGTGCAATTACCCATCACTCCTCTCCTCCCAGTGTGAGCAACATTAATGTAATGGCTTTCATCTTCACAAGGCGATTATGAACTGGAGAAGTATCTTAAGTCTGAATGCGGCCCACATTTCTCTCAGGGGCGAGGATATGCTGTCATTCTGAGAAATATAATTATCTGGAAAACTACGTCAAGGGTCTACCTTTAAAGCGAGTATCTGAAAAAAAATAAAAACACTTGTTTGAGGATAGACGTGCCTTTGTGCACCTTGGCAATGGAGACATAGGTTATGTCGGTTAGTGGTATCATATGATGGGGCAGCTTGAGGTTTTACATTAGCCACACTATTTACCCTGGCGCCTACAAGCCTCTTTCCAAACCGGATTCATTACTGCTGGCTTCTTCCTGACAATCTGATGCGCTTTACGATAAAGTTCATAAAAAAAGGTGAGTGAAGCAGCTCCAACAAGATAGCTGTCAGTGCAATAGTATATCATTCCAAGAGACACTACTTTCATAGATTACAGCTTAACATTAATGGCAAGAGTGGGGAAGTGGGAAAGAGAATGCAGTGTCTCTAAGGCTCTCGTTTGACTTAGTGTCAAGTGTTTTTCCTCTTTTTTAAAGCAATGTATTGAACAGCAGAGAACAACTACTTATCTGCTGAACAAATTATGTACATGCACCAAACCAGGGCGTTTTTGGCACATAAAAACATTGGGGGCTTAGCCCCAACCTATGTAGGAGGGTGCGGGGGCATAATTTCCCAAATATTGCCTAAAAGCACTGTTTTAACACATTTTGGGATAGATTTTACGATTCAGTTAATTTGACAAATTTGCAACTGACAAGTCACAACATTAAAACATTTTTTTATTTAACGCCTTTAACACCTTGGAAATTAAGTAGACACACACACACACACATCCCAACCCCATACTCCTCTCTCTATGAACCCTCCCTCCCTCCCACACCTCACTCTCCCAAAAAAGTTTTTGCCAAGCACAACCTCGTCTTGACAGCAGCTGGATATCGTAGTGAGTGGCAAGGTGTCCTAGTGACTGTAAAAAAAGGAACTCATCTGAGGCTTGGTGACACACCTGTATGCCCACCATGAGTGATTCTCCAACTCCGGAAAATCATGAGTCTAACTCTTGAGTCATTCTATCGATTCATGGACAGAACCTGTGTTTCAGGTTTTCTTGAGCACTGAGGTCTGTACTGTTGCAACACGAAGACTCACACAGAAAATCGTCAATCTTCCTCGGTTTCTTTCTTGAAGGGGAGGGCTCTTCAATTCCATTTGGGGTGCAAATGGTTTTTGCATTTTTAAACACCTCCATGACTGCCTCAGCTGTCCGGTACCCTTTTAGTGTTTCATGAACAGTTATTTTGACTGCCTGGCCATGTCAAGTGTTTTCCGTTTGATGAAAAATAAAAACTTGAAAGTAAAAAAAAAAGTAAGAATAAAGATTCCACTGATTGGACTGAAATTGATATGTAGCTAGTCAAAAATATTACAGAATGTATAGTGAAACCATTGACACATATCTGCAATCAGTCCTTCCAAACAGGTATATTCCCCAGCAAATTAAAACAGCAAAAGTCATTCCTATTTGTGGAGATGGATATCTATTCTCCAATTATAGACCAACTTCTCTGCTTTCCCAGTTCTCAACATTGTTTGAAAAACTGTTTGTGCAAAGGCTTGATAATTTAATTGAAAAACACAATTTATTGAATAAGCATCAGTATGGCTTTAGAGCAAATAGATCCACCTCAATAGCAGTGGTGGAACTGATAGAAGAGATTTCTACTGCAATGGACAACAAGGAATATACTGTGGGGGTGTTTATAGTGTTTATAAAAGCATTTCATTCTATTGATTATGGATTATGAATGAATAAGTTGGAGAGGTATGTATTAGAGGGATAGCATACTCGTGGCTAAGAAGTTACCTTGATGATAGATATCAATTTGTACATAATAATGTTGATTCTGATTTGTTGGAGGTTACTTGTGGGGTTCCACAAGGTTCAGTGCTAGGGTGTCTAAATTGTCTAAAAAGCTGCAAGTGTCTAAATTGTTAAAATTTGTTTTATTTGCTGATGACACTAATTTATATTGCTCCGGGAAAAGAAAACAAAATCTCACCATTACCGTTATCTAGCACAGTTGGAAATGAAATCATTTTGGGAAGATGGAGACAGGTATGTTGTACGTGATGGTGCTGTGTTATTCTGTAAAAAAGGGTTGAATTGCTGAAGGAGCTGCATACACTTAAGGAAGTTGCCCTTATTGTTGCTCTCCTCGGTGTCACTTTGTCCCTATTCTGCTTTGCCAGAATGGCAGTGACTGCGACAGCTCAGCGGTCATACCCATGTCTCTCCATGATCTCTCCTGAATTCTGCCTCCTGCATTTGCTCAACTACATCCCTTTGAGTGCTACTTGCTTGGTAGCCTTTTCAACACATGAAGATGTATGCATGCCACTATTTTTTTGCTCTCTGAAAGAGTCTAGCGCTCTTTTCATATTTGAAAACCCTGTGCTGGGCAAAGGATCCCGGTGGTCTCTGGTCTGTTTCTTCTTGCCAAACAGCCTACATGTTATGGAGAAAGCAGCATTTTTCTTCACCAAGTACTCCAGCCACTCAAAACTCTCAAGTCAGTTTGTTTGAAAAGCCTTTTTCTGGAGACCAAAAACTGTGGGTTAACTGTTTTTTGCCTTCTTTGTGACCCGTTTCTGGTGTTCCTAGTTCTTCAAAAGTGGTCTGATAAGCATCCATAGCCTCTCTCAACTCGTCTTCTCTCATTTCTCCTTCCTCGTTTTCATCCTCACTTACATTGAAAATCATACTCTCTTAATGTATTAGTGAGAATGAACATCTTACTAGTACATTTTTAGTTATTAGTACAAATCAAATTATGTGTATTACAACAAGTCATAATGAAATTTGAGATGTCTAAAATGTAATCATGGATATGAGGGTCTGTATTTCATACTATTAACAATAAAAACCTTACTAGTGAGAACGTAATTCTTACTATTACAAAATGAAGTACAAGTATAAGAATTGAATGGTAGAGAAGAGAGTATGATTTTCAATGTCAGTGAATGGTAATGTATGACACAAGAAAGAACATTTTTACTAGTAAGAATTGAAGAATTAAAACATATCTTAAATTGTCATTCTTACTAGTAAGAATTAAATTCTTATTACTAAGAATTAAGTATCGGCTGTCAGACAACGAATCGGATTACATTTATGTGATGAGCCTGCATCAGCTCTTTCATTTAATGATCCATATTGTTGGGGGGGAGTTATGATTCAAAACTTTTGTTGTAGACATGAATATTCTAGGAATTATGCTAATGATGTAGTCTACTTTAGGCCTTCTTATTATCGCAGAAGTATTTATTATATCCAGCTCATGCTGAAATAATCTATATAACCAGATAAGCAGTTTAACCTTTTTTTTTCATATACCTAAAAATTGTAATCTGATTCTGAAATGGGAATTCTTTTTTTTAATGCAAGACAAAGTAGCCTAAGTAAATAAAGATTTGGATGGAATGTACGATTGTGAGCTGCACCTGACGTGACAAGTTTTGAGAAGCCGTAGTAGCACAGCATGCGAGATGTTGACAGATATTACCATTACAGTGATATGGACTAGCCAGACAGAGCTGAACAGCAGTGGGCTACTGCTACACTGTAATTGATCGGCAGTCCGGTGCACGCAACCATATTGCGTGCCACTACAGCGAGTGAACAGTCAATAAACACTTTTTTTCAAGATTATAGGATTCGGGCTGGCTAAAAAATATATTCTGGGCTCAAGCCCCGGAAGCCCGGTGCTATCTACGCCAATGCACCAAACCTATAACACAAGCCTTCTAATGTGCTAATGCGCTCGCTCAACTGCAGAGCTCATCAAAAGTACCCCGTGGCACCACCGTTTATTTTGCTTGATGACATTTTCTCATTTAAATTAGGACATAAAATGAACGCACTTTCATAGTTCTTTAAAAAGAGGAATACAGAAGGGCAAAAAAAGTATAATTTTTATAGTGTCTTTTAATTTGTTAAGCTGCAGCTTGAGACCAAATACAATAAAATCCAAACTTGTTTGTTAAGTGCTTGCGGGAGCACACACTGTGGGATCCATGGAGCAAATGGCGGGATTTGTTAACGGCTAAAGACCAATGGGTTGGTGTGAAGGAAAGCTTTTAGTGTTCCCTATAGGGGGGGGTGGGGGAGCAAAGAGAGAGAGAGAGAGAGAGAGAGAGAGAGAGAGAGAGAGAGAGAGAGAGATAGGAGGGAGTTTGGATTGCAGAGGCTCAGCTGCGGAAGTAGCCTAGCCTAGTCAGAGACCCCATTTCAGGGAGAGGTCATCATTCATCACTGTACCATCCTGTTTGACCCTTGTAACCTCATTAATTTGCCTCCCCTAGATTAGCTTTCCATCCAAGACCAGAGAGGGCCCCTACCATTGTTCTTTAACCCGCACCTCACCCCTCCACCCTTTGCTTTTCCATATATGACACCTAACGTGATTCCACCCTACGCAAGACAAACTGGAGTGAACATTAAATTATGTGGCTTTGGGGACCTGAAACAACAAACAGCTTCTAGCTTTACTGGAGCCCACAGGCTTTTTTGTCTGTTGCTAGCCTGTTGATACGTAACCACAGCCCAGGTATCCACTTAGCCATGAAATAGTTCCCACTTAAGATCCCTGTAATGTTCACAGTTCTGCCCAATGTCCATGGGCTGTTTGTGAAAGCTTAAATGCACAATGGGAGATGCTATAAGTCATAGGGCTAACGATAGGCCTAGATGTTTATCTGTCTGAAGGCTTTAAAAAAATAATGGTTGGTTTGTGTCCTCCGAATACCTAAACTAGCAGCAATGTTCCTGTATTATCTAGTTCAATCGTGTCCATTTAGCAGGTACATTAGTGTACATAAACAATTAGGGTTTGATGCCAATATAAATGTCCTTCATTATCAATGCAGATATTTTATCTGCAACACTGGAAACAAATTTGGCTTGTGCGAAAAAATGTTTATTCAAATCACAAAGAGGAAACCAAATCATGCCATTCCCTGTCCCAGTGTCTGTGCAAGTCCAGGAACATCACTCAAATAACTTGACATCTAAATTAAGTCGTTTATCTTCTCGAATCAATCAATGGGAAAATGGACTGAAATTATTTTAACTATTGTGTCGGCTACCATTTTTGAAAGGACGGTAAAGGACAACTGACAGCTAAAGGACAACTGCCCGTGGCCCTGCTATCAATGTGCCTAATTAAAATATGATTCTTATTCATATACCTTAATTAACATTACACACACACACATATTGTTAACCCTCTCCCAACTCAATCACCCTTTCTACTATACCCAATCATCCCTTCTGCCTATCTGCGTCATCTGTGTGGTCTTCAGATGAAGGCTAACTAAATTAGCCTCCTGAACTAAAGGTTCTACAGATGGATATAGTTACTTTTAATTTAAAAAATAATCAATTTCCTTGCCCATTAATTATGGAACCGGGTGACCATATGGCCACTTAAAAACACAATCCAATTTCAACTGCCCACCCCAACCCCTAAACCCCTCATCCCCAAACCTACCCCCCCCACCCCTTTGTCCAATGCACTTCGGTTTAGTGGCCCTCTAAATGATGTGATCACTTTACAGAGCCTCTACAGCAGTCCCGTACATTTTCATCGTGGTATAGGGGACGGTTCTGGGTTTGCTGGTTAGTGTTTTAAGCATTTTATTGTCTCTGAACACAACATACACCGTAAACCTGCCACAGTGGATATAGTGACCCATAGCAGATAGCTCATTTATGTGTGGATAAAACAGCTAGCCCTTGTTGCTAAGTGTACCTTGTTTTTTTCCCCTTTAAAATAATTTAAAAAAAAATAATATTTTTTGCGTTTTTTTATATACTGTATAGTACATAAGTAGATAAGCGATAAAAAAAGGGGGGGAGTCACATAAATGATTGAGGTGAAAGTGATAAGTATGTTTAACCTAGGAGCCCTAATTATGATCCTGTGAGCAATCCTCTGTGTGCGAGAAACAGCCTTGGTGGTCTCCCTGTAACTCACATTAAAAAGCCTTCTGAGATTATAAAAGGCACAAAGCAGAGAGAGAGACATACATCAAACGAGAACATTAAAGTACATGGAATAACTCAGGGTGACAGCACAACAAAAAGATAACCACTAGATGCAAGTGCTGGATATGTTCGACTTTGAGGCTGACCTTGCCAGGCGGTGGTCTATTGTGTCAAGGGAGACAGTACAGAGAGCTTGTTGATTAGCCAACCCTCGCCCTTAGAGACCCCCCCCCCCCCCCCCCCCCCCCGCCCGGACAGCCCACCCCCCCCCC
>JAOPJI010000135.1:6208270-6234235 GCA_027122695.1 Merluccius productus
CACACACACACACACACACACACACACACACACACACACACACACACACACACACACACACACACACACACAGCTTGCCAAATGAGGGAGTAATCCATCACTAGTGCCATTTTGTGTTTGCAGGGTCCCTCTCCTCAACAATGGCTTGACTGACAGGGAAAGATAGGGCGCTCTGTTGAAGGGAATACTGAGCCCATGGGACAACAATAAAGCGCAATGTCATCACTTTGCAATATTAGCACACAAGAGTGGCGCAGAGTGGTCTCTGTTAAATATATTAATAGCCAGTAATATAAACCCTAAGGAAATAGACAATTACACCTGAAAGGACATTGCTGGCACAACTCCTACTGGTATGATTACTGGTATTGCTATTGGTACTGGTATGATTATTTACATCAGTCGCTTTTGATCACAGTGTTTTTTTAAATGCGCCACCCGATTTCCTATGGTACAGCACACGGGAAGAGAAGATGTGGTTCTGTGTGATCACCCCCTTAATAAGTGTAGGCTTTTCAAGTTTATTTAACAAATTACCAAAGCGTTGTTATTAGAAGGGAGAGCTTTTGCCATTGTGGCTGCTACATACACTCATTATTAAAGACATAATGACACGTTCGCCTGCTACTTTAGATTTTTTTGTGAATTAGCTTATTCTACGTTAATTGTTGGTGTGTGCACGTTCTGCCATTATGTTACGCATATGTCTTTGTGTAGGGAATCTCATATGTGTTTGAATAATTGTGATCAATTAAAGGTTTAGGTTAAAGGAACATAGAGAATATAACTGTATCTAACATTAAGTATTACATGTTTAATAATTATGTATTTGTGTAGCAGTATACCCCTGCCACACGCCACCTTAGTGGCTTTTGCTGGCCCCCACCCCCCTGTTAGTGGTAGACCTAGTGTCCAGTAATAAACTTCAGGCTGGAATAGTGGGAATTAAAGAGTTCCTCTCTGGGTAATCAGGGTTTCCCACCGCTGTATATATGCGAGGCGCAGCACCTCCAATAATTTTGTGACCGCCTCTACAAACAATGTCCTTTTTTACAATATTGTGACAATGTGTGCGTCAGTTCATGTCAGCATCTGCATCAAGAGAGTTGTTTGGGGGTGTATTTTCAAAACCTTGCCTTCTTCGGCTCATTTTCCAACTCAAATCTTGCCTGTAGCAGCCTCTATAACCTGTTTGATTTGGCTATTATATTACACAATATATATATCTTTTTTTAAACCCACGATTGTGAGAGAATGTGAGTTGACTCGGAGCGATGATTCAACTTCAGATTCTCGGGTACAGCCCACTGCTTGCCTCTTTCTCAGAAGCATTTCCCTCTGCACTAAACCTTTTTTTGTGGGAAACCCTGGTAATGTTTGATAATGAAACTCTATAGACTTCATAATTGTAAGGTTGGCTACACAGTAATCTAGGCCGAACACATCTCAGGGAACCTCTGGGCCTCTGTTCATTGTGCCATTAACCATGTATAATAGGACGTGAGAACTGGCCAGATATGACTTCGGCTCCAGCCCAAAATAATTAGGAAATTAAATATTCAACATCAAACTACTTATTATAGCATCAGTGCCTCATAGGTTCACATGAAAGAAATGAATGGATTAATCCAAGAGTTAATATAGAAAAAGACTTCTCCATTTCCCATTCAACACAATGTTGTTTTCAGAGTTGCAGCTAACCAAGTTATTTAGTGGCACGACTTCAATCAACTGGCTAATGTGCACAAAAATGGCCAAATGGGCAAATTGAGATCAAGGCATTAAAATAGTGCCAGTAGTTGTCATGGAGAAATCATTTTCATGGATTTGTGGAATTGATGGAGATGATAACGGCTATGGTAGTGAGCTAATGATGGCTGAGGAATGATTTTTAGTGCTGCAGGAGTAAAGTGCAAGCTTTCCATTAGCCAAGTATTTTCTGTGCCATGATGACCTCTGGTTGGGACTTTGCATTTGAGTGAATTCAGAGCTACTAAAGTGCAGTGCTTTGTGAAAAAAAAGAATAATCATGGAACCTAAGAGGGTTCAAGTAATCACCATATTTGGTGAAAAGAGAAAATAATAGCAGAATAAGAGGAAATATAGCAGACACAAGTCCACTACATCTATTAGTAGACATACTTTTAATCAAATACATTTACTCAACATAATCACAGTAAATGCATATTATCCGTCTTCCATGGTTCAATCAATCATCAATTAAACATAAAAAACATCCTTTTGATTGCCCATTTCCCATGAAAACTGAGGTCTCTCTGAACTATATCCTAAAGGAACAATGTTTAAAAGCATATTGGAAGGTTACACACAGTTGCAGCACAACAGCACAGAAACAGGTGATGGGTAATAAATATGTTCGCTATATGTATGAGGTGTGTTTGCCCACTGCTGTGAGTGATTGCACAGGTGCAGTCCAAGGATCAACATTCCTAGGGCTGCAAAAAATTCCATTCAAGTCCCCTTGTTGCCCAAGCTAACCCCTTGCTAAAAACACACTCCACAGCCTGGCGGCATGGCACGGAGGGAAGCAACATGTAGGAAAATGACACTACGTGCCATAGAACAAGCCACCCCCCTTTTGTCCGCATTGATTCAATATTTCAGCTGCGGGTCAGAGCAGAAGGTCACGGTCAGGGTAACGCCATACCGCGAACAAGGAACACCATCTGCCAATTTTCACAAAACCCATCCTTGTTCACTTTCGGTTTTTCCACCCCGATATAGGGTTTCAGGATTTCCCTCCCTGTTTATGGCGTCCGAACGGGTGTCGTCTGGGTTAAAGTCAGGAGTCTGTTAGGAAAGACACGCCATCCCATGTGTCGCACATGTTGCTCCCTCTGCCCTGAGCCCTAGAGCTGATCCAATTAGACGGCCCCACAAACACAAATGCTGGGTGAACCGTGAGGTAATTTCCTTCCAGTGTCTCCCCAGCCCCTCTCCGCCGAGTGTTCCCCTCTGAAGAGGCCTCCCGTGAGGAAGATGTTCAGATCACTACTGATCTCCTTAATGACTTTTGCCATTCTGGTTATATCTCCTACAATATTTAGGAACTGGCTTTGCGGTGGGCAAATACCACCTCCAAGTCACTCTGACAGTGATTTCTATGGAGGCCGACAGTGCCTCCTTCAGAAAAGTTAGGGTAAAAATGGTCAACATTTTAACAACACATCTAAGAACAAAATACCCTCAATATTGTTTCACTAATAGGGTTGTTATGGGACAACGTTTCTATTGCTTCTGTACGTGCTTTCTTTTAATTTGTGATTTCACATTTTCAATACAAAAGTTTAAGATTAGAGTTACGTTTTTGATATTATCGTGGGTTAACATTAATGAATGTATTATGGACGCTGCATTACGGCTACAGTACTGCAACTGTTTGATTCATTATTTAAAACTACAGTAGTGGTCGGCTGCTTCCCCCTGTTAAAAGTTTTACTGTTCAAACAAAAATGATGGAAATGAAAAGGCTGCAGTTGGAAAGACTCAAATTACTCAAATATTTCCTGCCATGGCACAGCAAAGGCATCATTATTGGGGCAAACAGATATTCTTGAGAAACAAATGTTCTGGTAATACTGTGAATCATTTTTTTGGAGAGGGATTTACAAATTGTGTCACCAGATGGCTAATGTGTGTGGGTGGACAAGCCACAGCGGCGGCAAAATATGTTAACTGTTGAATTAAACTAGCCCTGTGTCCCTTAAGTGACTATGGACATTAGTGTATATGTCAACTACCCCCAACCAAATTGGCAATTTAAATCAAGTACCAAAACAGTAACAAAATTAACAAGTTGGAAAATGAGATGAGACTGACTCAAAATACATCATACGTCATACCCAGTGATAACGAAGCAACATCAAACATCGCAAATAAAATTGTTTAAGATGTGTTGTTAACTTAACTCGATAAGTTTTAACAGGAAACTGTTACAACATCTCATTTGCCCCTTCATGCAAAATACATTTACATTTTGCCTGGATGGAATATTCTAGCCTTGGTCTAAAGACTAGTACCAGTTGGTACATTTTTTTTCTCTCCATCTCAGCATCGTATAATGAGTCACCACCGCCAATTTCTCCTTATATTGCTGACAGAGACAAAATAGTTCTTTTTGGCTTAATTATAATGTGTGGGCTTCTCATCACCAGGGCAAACGGGCCAGCAAAATCCCATCAATCCACATTACTGGCTCAGTGAGGGCTTAGATGTATAACCCGAGCGAAATTCCCAGTCTGAGAGGAAATCCTTTTAATGGAAAGCTCTTTTACATGTTATCTGAAATAAACATTTCCTTTCACCTCCGAAGTGGACCTTTCATTTAAAATTCATGTTGCCTACACTGTAATTTCCTAAATTTGAGGGCTACATGACAACAGGTTTCCACAGGCACAGCACCAAAGTTGAGATGAATATAATCACAGCAGACAAGAAATTACAAGAACAGGCAATGACCTTTCAGACCCCAGGGGAACGGCTGTGTGTTTACATTTAGAAAATGGCAGTAAAAATTGAGAATTAAAAAAATCTCCCATCACTGTAATGTGAGTGTAACCAATGGCTAGAGAAAGAGTCGGTTTGTAACCGGAGCTCTGAAATAATCTTGCCTAAGACCCTATGGCCACTTTGGGCTCACCGTCGGGGGTTTGACAAGGGGACTGGTGGACCACCTGCACACCCAGCAGATCCAGCCGAGTCCTGGCACCAGCATTTGTTACGCTCTGGATTCCCATTACTTCAACGCTAGGTTGGCTGGGAAATCCATCTCCTGGTGTCAGGTTTATCAAACCTCTATGCAAACTTGAATAGGAGAAAGGGAACACAGTGGGCCAAAATCTCTTGAGGACAGAGGGTTGTCGTCACCTGCAAGGCAGAAAATCTAGTGTATCAAAGTAGGCCGGCTCACCTAGTTCTTGTCTATTGGACTAAATATTTTTTTCTGTGCTTGTGTTCCCGGTTCCCAGTTTCCACTGCCTTATTTAAAATGGTATGCAGGACAATGTGGAGCATTAAGATTCAAGGCTTCTCATTCAAAGTAGCAGCTTCATATGCATTAACAACAGCCTTCGTGGCCAGCGTCAGAGTGTCTGCCCTAAGTTTAATAGGCATTTTAAAAGGCCTCTGTCGTCCAATAGTAGGCTGGTGTAAAAGGGCAGCGTGCTGCCAAGATTTTCTTTTCAGGATGGGTAGCGTAGGATAAACTGTGACCGCAACATTCATGAATATTTGAAGAATTCAAGAAAAAGCACTTCTGCCAAAGCAATGTCAAGGAAAATACTGTATGTGCTAGCAGAGCTAACATACAATTTGTATGGATGGCAGTGGTAGGGTAGTGGTGGGGAAACACAAAGAAAGAAGGCAAGAAAGAGCACGGCACCTTAAACCCACTTTCCAAATGACAAATGAATGTGCCAAACCCATAGTTGAGCGTGGGCAGGATCCAGCCATGGCCGGTAATGTAAATATAAAGCAGAGTACTGAAACAATGTCTACACGCTGGGTGGAGAGGTTCCATGGTTAAATAAAGACTTGAAAATACAAAAGGGGCAACAGAGGTTTTTCTTTCTCATAGAGACTCAGACAGTTATCCCCCAGGCCTAACCATAGTGTTTGGTCCTCTGCATCAATAATACACAGTGACATGCACAAGATACTCTCAAGGAGAGCCAGTCAGCTTACAATGAAATAAACAAATGAGAACTGACAATCGTCATATTTCCATGAATGGGATACATCCTCTCCATTCACTATATAGATTTCACACAGCAGCCATGTGGCTTTGTTTTTCCCAAAATACATTAACAAGACAAAGGGAGTATCACTGTATCACCCCGGCGATGTAAACATAGCACAGAACAGCATTTGAAGGTTATTTGCAAAAACAAAGGGGAAGAAAAATCAATGGAATGGGAGCTTGATATATCAGCTGTGATAATTTCAGGATCTGGTGTACTGAACATTGGAAAGCAACAGAGCCAAGTCTGTCCAAAAAATTAATTGGAACAAAACATCACAGCGACAAGAAATTCCAAGATTGAAAACAATGCATGACTCCCAAATGGCATCTTGCAACACATTAAGTACCAAATACAATGTAGTGAAAGGCTATTGTTATTGCTGTTAAAATTTAATTGTTTCCAAATGTAACCATATAACCAAACCATAAAACAGCTCCGTTGTTCTAAGACATTATTTAACAATTAGTCAATTCTAATAACGCGCCTCATTATGTTCAGTCACTGAGACAACTAATGCTTGTCCTGAATTGAACGTAATTCCTCTTTAAATTGCCCTGACTCTCTATACTTAACCATAGACATATAGCCCGTTTCATGGATGTAGGACGCAATAACCAGCCTGCATCTCACTGGATAGTCCTACACTTGTCATTATTCACACATCTCCATGTTAGTTGAAACTACTGAAGTGTCTATAACCTCACAGGACATGGCTGCTCCCCGCTAATTCCTTCTGCTTTATGCAAAACTAACTGGCTACTCCGCCGCTTTAATGGAAGATGAGCGAGAGATATTTCAATAATAATCATGTCTCTAAACGGCATAACCTACGATAGTCCCTACAATGTGAAGCAAAACAAGGCTTTTTTGAAACCTTTATAACAGTGCTGTCCGCTGTAGCTGGACCACCAGGCTGAGCTTGTGAGTGAGTGAAGCCGTTGACAGTGCTCCATTCATGGGCATTACTACTGGTTACTTAAGTTGTTTAATATTTTAATTGACGTGTGTAAAGCTCCTTCAATAAATCCCAATCAATAATGAATGAAAATAGATGCTAACATATTTGATTGTGATTAACAGTTGCATGGGCTTGAGTTGTCAAACTAATTGACCTTTGTGAGATTTCTTAATAGAAAATAAAGATATGATTGAAGAGGGAAGTCTATATCTTCGGTCGCAGCAGAGGGTCTTTTAAAGTCTAATCATTCTTTTCTAATCATTGTTTTAATGCGTTATACTTCCATAAAAGATTTCACCATAAGCTATCGCCGATTTGATTGACTACTTAAATTACAACACACAAGACCTGCAGCCTTTAAAGTGACAGCCCATGCGCAACACATTACAGTAAAAATATTTGGCATCACCAATGTCCATTGCCAGATCAGGTTTTGTAATTAAACAGCTAATACATCTCTTAATGTTGTATTTATGTAATGTTTTGTTCCTAGAATGCCAATGAAAAATGATATGAAAGGCCTATGCTAAACACATAAAAAAGTAACATATTATAAAATGATCTTGATTATCTTACATAATATAGTACTACCAGGTTTATAAATCTGGACAATTCTAGCCTATATTTAACTGCACAAAAAAAAATCGGTGATCAGTATTGGATCGGCTGATCATACATTGTTCAAAAAAATCGGCATTCGGCATCAGCCTTAAAAAAAACCTGCACCATGCATCCCTAGTCTATTCATATGGCACACGTTTTGACCTCATAATTAGAAGTAAGAGCTCATCAGCTAGTTAATAGTTTATATATTCGTATTTTACAGCTGACTATCTTGCTGTGGTAAATATAGGCAACATTTTTTAATGTGTCAGCATATAAACAGCTAGTACACATGTATATGAACAAAGGAGCATCCTTTCAAATGCAATAGGTGTTTAGAGCTTCTCTCCAGAGTCCCCAATTAGTTGAGACATTTGGCTCGGTGGCTGGGCAGTTTAGCCACAGGGGGGCTGATACAGTAGATTATATTAGACATGCTAGCTGTAGAAGGAAGGTAAAAGGCTGATTTGGGAGTCTTCTCATTTTGCCTCAAATTAAAAAAATTGAAAGAAGATAATTTGATGCAAAAGCACAATGAGGTCACACTTAGCCATGTGGGTAGTATAACTTTAAGTGATGAAACCATCTGTGTAAGTCTCCAGAGATTTGACCAAAGATGGCGAGAATGTGAAGTCAACGATGCACCGTGACAAAGGCAGTCTGCAGACACAAGGAGTCACCCTTTTGACATTTCACAGTGGTTGACTACACACAGTTGTTATCAGCGCAGTTACTTGGCTGCGGCTTGGCCTGGATAGAAATGTTCATTAGCCTATTGCTGAGACAAACACATTCGATGGATTAAGCAGTAAAATATAACAAGATGCTGGAGCCGCCGTCCTGGTTGTTCGGGGAGATCAAAGTGGGGCCTGGGGGTCTGGGGAGTACGGGGAGCAGGATTGGTTCAGCGGCGCTCCGAAAGAACAAGCGCTGGACAAGGAGATATGACATCAGACGTGTGCACAGCATTCCCCTAGGCCTGTTCCTTCCTAAACCGCCTAGCTTAGGAAAAGCCGCAGAGAGAGGGAGGCCTAAACATACTCTCCCTCTCCAAAATCAATTTAGTTCTAAAGGGTAAGCCTGTGCTTCATTTGTTGCTGTGCTGCCTTGGTGAGGTCGGTTTGATTAGAGAGAGAGAGAAAAAAATGATAACTAGCTTTTTTTTTTTCTTCTTCATGTATCTTTCTTTCTAGTTAATTGTACTTTCAAAAGCAAATGGCTATTCATCCTCACCGTACTGTAAAGTGCATGACGCAGAACAGAGAAAAGCTCTCCTGGAGGCTATTATAATGGCTATATATATAAACAGAGATAGTGCATGGTACTGACATTGCCCTTGTTGAAGGGTTATTCTCAACACCGCTGAAGATACAAGGGAAAAAAGTACACTTCTTCGATAGTGACATTCGTGGATAGAAGCACCAACACTGGTACACTGGGTTATTTTTATCAGGGGAAATACAAAACTTGAATTTTGAATTTGAGGCTCTGAAACGGCACATATGGATCTTAAAAACATGGCCAGTGTGTGACACTCGCTGTACTGTGAGAACACTTTTCTCAATGACACATTTACTCGCTGATGGATGGCCTGTCTGCCTGTACTGCGGCATATAGAGTAAAGAGACATAAATGCTGACAAAGTGCTTCTCTGCTGCTCGGCTTCAAGTTGATGGGCACATCATAACATGCAGGTCCACGATTGTTTTTCCAACTCCTATGGATTCCCAGCAAAGTCTCGCCTAAAAACATTGCCTAAAATGTGAAGCATTTTGTCCCTAATAGAGTACAACAGTTCCCAAAATAAAAGTCCTAATAAATGGAATACTATATTTGTCATCCCCTGGTATTTTGCAAGGCCCTAAAGGTTAACTTTTGCTGTACACGTGTGATTTCTCTTTGTAAAACACTAATGAAAAGATAAAAGATGGGGTACACTGCAAAGTGGGTTCCTAGTAAGAACATGTTGCAGAGGCATATCGGTATATTGACTTGACACGCTGCGTAATTCCCCTAATGTGTCCGAAACCAGGCGGGAATGCGTGAAGATATGTTCGAGAGAAATGCCATTGACGATTACATTCCAGCTATAGGAGGACTTGTTACTGCCACTCCTACGGTACTAAGCATGTCCAATTCATTCACTTTTCATCCTGAAAAACAACACGGCAACTCAGGGGCGGGGAGGGGGGGGGGTAGGAGAAACCATGGGGACCGTGTCACTGTTATATCCGCCGGAATACAAAGATATAAGATGGCAAAAGGTTTGATGAAAAAGTAAGCTATACAAGGGACAGGCAGAAGAATTTAGGGAAGAAATCAGGGGATGAGAGAAGAGGAAGGATCATGGTTTTTCTCTTGATTTTACTCATGGGGAGCGGGGAGGGAGGAGGCGGGAGGGAGGGTGTATCAGAAACCGCCTGATGCTGTCCATCAGCATCAGGCAGAGTCCAGAGAATGGGCTGCCCTATTTATTTAATGAAGAGGTCATGGGGGGGGGGGGGGGGGCGGCTTTACTATGCCAAGATTGCCATGACACAATACTACAACAACTTCCTTGGCTACAACACCATACACATACAACGCAAAACAAGGTCATGTTAGGCTACGTTGACCCATATGCAAAGAACATAAAAATAACATTGACATTCATTGATAAAATGGATCAACACATTTAGAGGCCACATAAACAAACTAAGTGAAACTAATCAGTCTATCTACTTTATTAGTTACCCTTCAGATAAGCGCTATTAGAGGTGGCTAAGAAATTCAATTAAATGAGAAATCCCTAATCAAGGGCAGAGACTGTTGATGAGACAAGTCAATTGGGAGGGACAATGTCGCCCATGGCCTGAGGGGGGCTTTTAGGAAGCCCCACTATGCATCTCACAACAATATTCTGAAGCTATTAGATGGCTGAATTACAATAAGTTCACAGAAGCGTCTCTGTGAAGATGGAAGATGGAGGCATGTGGTGCTCACTGGCACTCTTTCGCCTCCCGCTTGAGGCCACCAGTCTGAAGAATTATACAAAAGCTTGTTCATGAGGTACTATTCAAATAACCCATGTCCTCTTTGATACTACCCACCACACACCACACTACACTACACATGGCCGACTGCATTCTGGAAACTAATATGCTGTAAAATCATGCTAAACATTTGCTGACAAAACTGACAAGTGCACCCAAAGGAGGGAAGCCTTCCTCTGTGCCAACTTCTTCTTCCCATATCACTGATTCAATGCTGAAAGAAAGCAATGAAAGTTGCATTATAAAATTGACATGGAAGCAGCATAGAGCAACAACAACGAAAGAGCTGTTAAATCAGCTTTGATGGTAACAACTTGGTTCTTCAACACAAAAATAGATGATTGAATTCCTGCTGATTGCTCCTTAGAATAGTCCATGCATAATTTCACAAAGGCCAAGCCAAGCATAGAGAAAGAAACTGACAGGCAATTCTGAGGCCCCATCTCAAAGTATAAATGGCTTTCATAAAGAGGGGAGGTACCGCCTTCCATTGAAACTGAACATTTGACTTTCCACAGTACTTGTATTTATTAGTCAATATGAGATATTATATGTTATGTGTGCCTATACATTTTGCATAGTGGCAACTGGCAAGAGTTACCATAGTAACACCTGTGATTGATTGCTTTGTTAGGAGAAATAGTTTTACACCATTAAACTTGCGTAATAGTGCATGGCAGTCATCTCAATAACTGTGCACAAGGCAATTACCAAGTCATTAAAAGGGGAATAGACTAATACAACATGGTTCACACAAGCAAGAGTGACAGGCCTGAATGTCAGCAAATATAAATATGCTGAGTGTTTAAAAACTTTAAACATATATCAGAATGTACTTTGTGGGCTAATATGGACTACAACTTGTTTTACTCAAATGCTAGGCGTCAAAAACATATTTTAGTATAAAGCCAGTGTTTCCCCTACATGCATCCAGCAGTGGTGCAGCACCGCCGCTGGATTACTAGTGCCACTGCAATCAGCCATGCAAAAATAAACAAAATAATAATGTTAGTTTTGTTTATCAGAAGAGCATGCAAATTAAAGAAAACATACACCCTATGCTGTATGCCGGATCGCAAGTCAAAAAACAAAAAAAACGTCAACATCATAACCAGGGTCTATTACCTAACTTATTGTTAGTAAGTAAAGCGGTAGGTAAAGCACTTTGATATATTTTGCCCTAGTTTAAACATTTAAATAAATACACCCACCCCATGGCTGCATTGCATTGCGTGAGCAGGTGGCCACCATGGAAGAAAATCCTAGGAAGAACCCTGTCATAGGTGCCCCCTACTGTTATATTGGCATTACTGTCATTAGTGAAATACTGTGGATTGGAAAAATACTGACAAAATATTGTTCTGCAATAGAAGAAGAAGAAGAAGAAGAAGAAGAAGAAGAAGAAGAAGAAGAAGAAGAAGAAGAAGAAGAAGAAGGCATGATGATATTGTAGGTGGCCTTAGCTCACAAATTGCTTTAGACTAAATGTAGTAAGCATAAAGACAAAAGTGCCTCAATAATAGAAAGCACATATTTGATTGTGAAAAACAGAACAGAAGCAAGAGTATTATGAAACCCAGACGGTGAGATGGCTACAAATTGCAGCAACTCTATTTTGCGCTTACATTAATGCCAAAAAAAAAGTGATTTGCGCATAGTGCACTCGCATGCTATTTGTCGTTATGTTATATTGTTATACCATTTCTGTTGAGTGCACTAGAGCCCTACTGGAATCACTGATCACACTAAAACCTCTCTTCCCACGCACATCAGCACCGCACATGCACACATCAGCACCGCGCACGCGCATATCAGAACCGCGCACATCAGCACCGCACACGCACACGCACACATCAGCACCGTGCACCTCACACACACCTCAGCTGGAAAGAATCTTTGGAAAAAAATACAATCTTAGGGAAAATCACTGAAAGCTCAATGAAAACGACATACGTACGCATCAGTAACGCAGAGTGAAGTAAAATGTAAGTCAGCCAGGCTAACGTGTGTCCCCCGTCTTTATGATGGCACTGTGTGAACAGCATTAGTCCACTCAATGGTGCACTACAGCTCACATGGCAGAGGCTGGACAGCACTGGCAGTGGTTTAGACAACTCTGAATTCAAATGAGAGAAAACAGAGAGTGACAGAGTGAAACAGACGTGCCGTTGTTTGGTGATAGAAGCACATTCGTGTGGACACACTCTCTCGCTTACCACACAGCACAGCACGCCACATCCCTCAGATAGATGTGCGCACGCACGCACGCACACACACACACACACACCCCTGCACACAATCACATTAACACCTACACACCCCTGCACGCATACTCTCAACACACATACACACACACCACAAACGCATCCACATTAACACACACACACACACACCTGTGCACCCCCATTAACAGACACAGCCCTGAACACACACACACCCACACACCAACATTATAACACACACACACAGCCCTGGTCACATACACAGCCCTGAACACACACACAGCCCTGGTCACATACACAGCCCTGAACACACACACACCCACACACACACCCACACCCACACCCACACCCACACACTTGACTGAGGTCCCATCTCCATTCCCTTTTGGGTCTGGAACAAGGCACTTGCAGACAGCCAGTGAAGAAGCCCACCATCACGGTGCAGATTGATGAGCCAGAGCTCTGGTGTCTGGTCCACCCAAATTGATATGAATCCATAAAAATGTGTGGGTTGTCGCACAGTGGGTCCAAACGGGTCCCTTGGACTAACTTGAGGGGTTTTATGTCCACGTGAACAAATGTGAACATGGTAATTGGTGTGTGTTTGATACACACTGGGACAATATGCTTATCTCCCGATTTGACACTATCACGATACTTGGGTGCCGATTCGATATGTATTGCCATTTTTAGGTGTTGAGATTCTACAAGTATTGTGATTTGACTGTACTTCTTGGATGCATTTAATGTGAAAAATAACACTGTTTAAAAAAAAGAATAAATAAATACAAAAAAGTTAAATAAAAAATGGATTCAGGCATTCAAAGAAATCAATTAAAGAAATCGTAAATCAAGAATATTGTATCAGCAATTTTTAGGTTTTTTTTTGCATTTCTTAGGTGACTAAAAAAAAATTGGACAGTATTCTTAATTGTTTTTGTCAATTTTATATGATCACCCATCGTATAAGAAATACATCTGTGTGAATTTGTGTTTCTGTAGACCACAAGAAAAAATATCATTAGCAATTACATTGTACATTTTTTGTAATTTAAAATTGATCGCTGTTTTAATAGATTGCATCAACTTTGCAATAGTGAGTGGAGCCCGTGATTCACATTTGATATGAAATAAACTAAATTACAGTTCTTTCACTCGCACGCACAGGCATTAACTACCTGACTGTTGGCTAGGTGTTTGTTTATCCTAATTGCGGTTGCCTTGATAAATGCAGTCCAAATATTGCCTCATTCGGAATACCCTGGACGCGATAATGGCGTTTCTCCATCCCCAGGTTTCCAGTCACAGGCGATGTAATTACCACTGGTAATTCTGGGTACAGGGGTGATGCACCCTGAAAATGGAAGGCTTCTAACTACACTCGGTCCTAATGTCTGAGCTCCCTGAGCCAGAAGGTAGCGGCGCCTTTGCTCTGGCTAACGTGAAGAGTCACGCGCGCACGTTTGCGTAGCACGCCAGAGGGGCGAAGCGCCCGAGGACAGGCACCTACTGAGCAAGGTCCTCCGACTGCCACAGAACTCATTAAGATCCAAAGCGAACCTCCTGGCGTTCTGAACACAAGTGTCCATCTGCCCCAGTACCGCTGTTGCCTTTAATGGCAGAAATAACCTTGAAAGTCATTACAAGAAAAAGGATGTGTAAAATTTCACAGCTTTTAGTATGTATTTTGGTCATGGGCAATTTGTGCATCACCATGTTTTGTTTTGTTTTCGTTTCTACGTTTTCATTTCTGGCCTTTGTAAAATAATCTATATATAATAATAATGTTTAAGTTGCTAATGATGCAAAGTATTCAGTAGGCCACTGGTGTATACCAAGACATCTTAACAGACTGCAAAAGAAAATGGTCTTGGAATAAAACCAGAGATTAGGTAGTTGAATGCACCAGTCATTGAGATTCAACCCGCACAGAGCCAACAACACTAAAATCATGTTTGGGTTGTCACACAACCAAACTAACGCATGCCATGCATTTAACCCTGACGAAATGACATATTTATAAACAACAAACATGTGTTTTTAATTAACATCTGTGACCAAAAAAAATATTATCAGGGATTAAAGCCAATGAGAGTATACGATAATTGGCAAGTTGAAAAGTTTGCCTTCCTTCCCTTTAAACTTGCCTACGTTACAGAATGGCCTTATCTGGGAAGCCTAATTAGGCCGTTATTGCACATTCACCGATGGTTATGCATAAAATTACTTCGTTTTTTTCCAATTCATTTTGGGCATATGACGGCTGTCACGGTTACCTTTGAAGCTGCAGGCTTTGAATGATTGCTAATCAACTGGCACCACAGGTCAGGTTGTGCACCTAATCAATAGGGCCTCATCTCTTCCCTCCGACAGTAATCTCATTGAAATGCTCCATGGGCTTGTAGGAGGAAGTACACACAGTCCTTGACCATGATATGCTGCTTAAAATGCAAATGGGGCCCTTGGATAATGGGATAAGTCAGCTGTGAATACGCAGACCCCCACAAATTATTTATGCTTATCTTATAAATCATTTTTAATTTGTGGCCATTTTAGAGGGCTTGTTCTCCCTGAAAACAAGATAAGGGGGGTTAGCTGGGATGGAATTACAAACCACGTCCATTTTCTGAGACTAAAGGCCATCTGTTTGTGCCTCTTTATCTAAACAGGTGTCACCGAGCACCAGGCCATTAAATAAACTCACTATTGTAAGCTTTCTCACCAGACACTATTGGATCAGATAGATCACTTGCAGAGGTTTATCTCAAATCCAGTCAATTAAATGTGTTCATTTTTCTATTAAAATAATTGATGGAATTGATTTCTCTAGTGGGCTGGACCACACTCTGATGTTTGTTTTGATTCTGCTTTTTGCAGAATTTGACTGTGGCCCTCTTCCCGCCTGGTATTAACATGTGGTTTTGGAGATTCGATCACAAATGTACAGCTCCAAGTACGTTAGTTCACACGGTATTAAAATGTGGCTACACACGCATCTCCGAGATCGACGAAGAAGAAGTAAAAGTCGAGATAACCAAAACAAATCGACCAGGATGTTTGACTATGCACTCGCAGTTTTTCTCCACGGGCTCTTCAGCAGTTGCTTCCACAGAGCACGTTAGTTGAGTAGGCGGCCCTTCAATGTGGCCCGGATCACACAAGAGAGTGTGGATATATGCGGCCCAGACCACCTCCGAAGGTGGTCTGGAGGAATCAGATCTCAATGCACGATGGGTGCGTGCACACCTGTACTTAGAGGTCTTTACTTGTGATCAGATCTCCAAAACCACATGTTAATACCAGGTGGGAACAGGGCCTAAGTGTTCTGGCATCTTCAGATTTCCTGGTCAAGTTATGGGATTTAAGTTTTGTATGTAAAGTACAAATTAGTAAAAACTAGCTGCTTACTTGAAAAGTAAGCAGCGTGTTTGATCCCTGCTAGTGTGCTAGTAGCTACCTTAAATACTTAATACTACTACAGCAAAAATGTACACAGATGGTGGACATCATTAAATTGGAAAAACTTTGTCAGGGCTGGTCGGGGCCGACAATTATCTCGTAGCGTAGTCTTGTTTCATTTTGTTTCACACTTGAATTTCTCTAACTGCCACTGATCTGGGGTCATGCTTACTGTCCGCTGCTGTCTAGAGAATTTCTCCAGGAATATGTTTCTCATTTCCGGGTGACTGAGTCAATTGTGGAGGGCTGGCAACCCTACATGTCATGTTCGGAATTTAAATTGGTTACCGGTCGTGGTCGTCCTGATTTTAGCACTAAAACGTTAGCTGTGACACAACTGCTAGGTTAACTGAGATAACTCACTTCCAACTCTCTATAGAAAATCATATAATAACCATGGATGTATTGATTCTAACCATGGATGTGACCGAATGGAAAGCCTGTCCTCCATGTTCGTTTACATCCATGGATAACACTCACGTACGTACTTATCCTTGCTGTGGTTTTGCTGTTGGATATGGAATATATGTTCAATTTAATTAAACAACACAAACAGGGTTTCAGCAAATATAGCATGGCCATACTTGTTTTGTTTTACAAACCAATGAAATTACTGCATTCAGAAATACTGACAATTTTTCCGCACATAATACATTTTCCACACATAACACAACCCTTTAATGTTCATTAATCCTAAAATGTAAGGTCTTTCTTTGTTATGCATGTTCGAAACAAAACGTCTCAAAACAGTGGATCACTGCCACAACTGTATTGTGTATAGATAATCACTTGTGAAATCTTCATAAGGAATCTAATCACCTGTGTTGTTTAGAGGAAACTGGTCTTATCATGCATTCACACACCCTGTGCATAAAGTCTTCAGCTCATTACATTACACTATGTGCGTACATTCTTTAGTTCATCACATTACCAATACAACACCATACGTTTGACGATACCTAATCCATTTATCCGAGATATTCTCCCGTCTCATCCCTTTTTAATTCAATTACATATGCGCAGAGTTGTTATGAAAAGGATTAGGCATTTTTACCTGCGGGTTTTTTAAGCTAAAATCACATGAGGCACATTAACACAGAGGACTGCACAGCCAGGCGAAGAACATGGAGAGGAGAGAAGAAAACCAAGCTAGGCCTAATCAACATGCACAGACAGGAGGCCAGTCTGAGTCAAGCTGCCAACCCGCTAGATAGGGATCTGTCTGACATGTAGCCTTTGAAATAATCCACTTGTAAGTACACCATTTAGAACCATTACTATCCAGCTTGGTAAAAACCCCATCTTCTGACAGAGACGGGACGGGAATGTCAAGAAGATGGCACATAGTTTGGACATGGTGCAATGGCTGCTGAGGCCGCTGAGCAGCTCCTCTATCCATGTAAAAGCAATATAACCTTGTGATATGTTGGATGGCAATTCGGAGATTGCAATATCAATTCCATGAATGTAATTCCTCAGTACTATCCTCATACTTGCTAATAATTGCTTCTCAAATTAGATTGCTAGAAAACAAAATTTGCAAATCAGAAATTGATATTTCCCAGGTAACTTAAAATGGCATTAGCAACCAAAGAGAAAAATAAGAGCAAATGCTACTGATCATCTAGAATCTTCTAGTAGCCTCTTTAATAGGCTGTGAACTTCTTCACTTCCAGTAGCTCTTATATAACAATGCAGAGACACAACTGGGTTTTTTTCCCTAATGGGAACTGCAATACTGGAAGCAGGTGATGTTGGCTAAAGCATTCCCTGTCAGTTTAGATTTGAAACGCTCCAAGACGCAAGTCAAATCCGGTTTGCGCAAGCCTTTCTTGCCTTCTGATTTCCCCACCCATGTTTGTGCCCTTTATTGTAATACCATTCCCTTAAAAATAAGTCAGAAACACAATCACAGAAAGGTATGCTGGAAGTACATCAGCTTTATTATCATTTACATTGTGACAGCAATTATTCTAACTTCAAAAAATTTAAGAGTTTAAAGACGTAGATGAATACAATTAGAATAGCCGATTTTCAGTTCTTTAGCATGGCTAGAAATTATTTATTGGTGGCCTAATTAAGTTTAGATACAATTTTAAGTTTTGGTATTAGGGTAAAGAAGGTAAGGATGTGGAAAGCCAATCCCCACATATGATTAGCGGTTGAGATTGTTAAGATTACCTCAACATTTTGAATCCAAGAAAATAGTATTTGAATAAAACCAAAGATTATGGAGTTCAATGAACCAGTCATTGATATTGAACAGTGTTCAATACCCTTCACACAATACAACTGTGTATGTGGTGTGCTGTAACAGAATTGTTACGCAAATAGAACTCTTTAGTTATATGCTTTCTTTTTACAGCACTTCACGCCAATATACTTTGTCAATTAATTACCACATCTCGCAGGCAAATGGATAAGTCTGAAAAATGAGATAAGTGCCGCGGTCAATGTTCAGTTAAGTAGAAGATATATTACTGGGCAGAAGAAAGATAAGAAAAAAAAACAAAGCAATGTGTTTTCTTAATACAAAAACCCCAAAGAGCTTAGACATGCTGTTTCAGAGAGAGGAGAGGAGGGTTTACTCTGTTAAGATTCCAAGATTAAAAAGAACAGAGGCAATTTCTATATATTCGTGACAGCAGCTACTACTTCAAGTCAGGGATAAGGTTCATATCTATATATAGAGAGGCCTATTCCTTCTGACAATGAAAGATAAAGGTGGGAAAATTGCTTATCCCTGTGCTTGACACAGCAAGAACAATGGGCTACCTACCCTCACTCCACAACTTTGCTGTCATAAATTTTGTTCACGCTTTTTTTCTCTAACAAATACATGAATAAAGTTGTGCTAAAAAAAAAAATACAATGATGGTGGTGGGGGTGTGGTGGTAGGGAGATGGAAGAGGTAGATGAGATGGGAGAGGGGAGAGGGGTGAGGGGTGGTGTGCTCATCATACCTACACTGGAGAGGGTGCCTAACTGTTCACTGCATCTTGTGCTATAAATCAGTACCTTGGTCAACCTGGCCAAAAGCATTTTCAAACCCATTTGCTGGAGATAATGCCAGCTATTCCTCCTAGCCCCAGGGACGGCTGAGCAAGTCTCATGAATCAAGGCCCTCTTAGAGGAGCTGTTTGTAAGGAATCTCACCTTGCTGTATCCACGGGGCTCCTCTTGACTCCTCCTGGTGGGGCTCAAACAGCGAGGGTATGAAAGGAAAGTGGTTGGACTGTGCCCAAGTTCTTAAATAAAGGGCAAAAGAAGCAGACCGTGACCAAAAAATAACCTACCCAAATTATATTTAACTGAAAAACGAATTATTATACAATAGTTACACTTGTTTCATTTAAACTTGGCCATTAAGAAATAATCATTTGAAAGCTCCAACAGCCAAAATGGTAAAAGGCAGAAGCTATGAGACTTTTTTTGGTCCAATAAACATGGGCAAATGGCAACAAAATGCTTACAGTGCTAATCCTAAAAAGGTTAGGAGTTTTTTTTTCCACTGGGTTTAGCTATGGTCCAGCTATGGTATATCCAAATGGTTGTGAATCTTAGCAGATTCGAGTACCCAATGCATTTGATAGTTATTTTTTTATTCTACATTACACCATTGTTTTTGTATGCAATCATTTACTGATTTCTAATTGTTTCAGTTGGTGAATTTTGCTATATTTATGAGAATGAAACATAAATACCTGGCCTATTTGACTGAATTTGTTTTGCAACCTGAAAATATAAATATGAAATGTGTGGGTATACTAGCTGAGAATAGGTTTCACATTGTGTATCAAGGGAGCATACTATGCATAGTAAGTTAGTAACTGAATTACAATGGGAAGGGAGCTGCAGCCACAGCTGAAATGGTAATTAAGCTCTTATTCAGGCTTCATATACATTAAATATACAATATATAATATATTAAATTCATTATGGGAGACTGCCCGATGAGTTCCCCCCCTTTAGCTATCACAAAACTGTAGCATAGCAATAAATGGTGATATTGCGTTACCCCCTGACTATAGTGATGACACAATTCATGTTATTTGTGCTCTGCTACAATGTTTAACCTTGGAAAGTACTTATTATTGGTCTGATGGATGCTGGAAATGGTATAACCAACTGATAGGTCATTTATATTACCACAGTCCTGTACATATAGGATAAAGCAACTTATCACTGAGGTCACTTTACCCCCACACCTGTAAACCCAATTTAGAAGTGCTGGTGCTCCCTCGTTTCTCATACTTGAATTATGAGAGTACAGTGTTTCCCTGTTTTTTTCAGGCCCGGCAGTACGCACCAAAAAACTAACCAGGCGACCATGTTCACAGTATATTCTAGACTTAAAACTGCGATCACAAGGACTTAATAGGCTGCATATATTGCATACAAATAAGCTGCGTAACCTATGACCTTTGCGAAAAAGTTGGAACATCATGAACACAGTGTGCATGACTCATTGCTGCACTTCCTTGGCTTAGAGAAAAATGTCCCCATGGCATCATGATATGGACGTTTTGCCACAGGAGGCCCATTTATTGAAATCTTCATGCAGGCCCTTAAGTGCTCTCCTTGCAGCCTGTTCCTGAGATCTACCAAAGCTGAAGATTTGTCTTTATTTAGTAAATTCTTCAATTTAAGGATAGATGTATATTGCTATCAAAAGCAATCATGAGTGGTGTAAGTTGTAGCCCGGTACCCTGTTCATGGTGGAGAAATCACATTCACAGTTCAAACTGCCCACAGGAACGTTGAGCGCATTTTCCAGCTTTACACACCATTACGGTAACCGGCTTACAGAAAAAAGTTGAAGTGATGGGCGTGATAGACCCAGATAGGCTAAATACAACCATAACATTAGAAGAGAACCAATGTAAAGTAACGGATGGATATTAAACAAATATTCACGTTCGGTAATAAAGCGATACAAAGCTGGAAGTGAAAGGCACACTCGCGGTCCATGTCACAGTGGGTCTAGCGGTGTCAACTGTTGGAACCTGACTGAGGATCACCTCTCTTTTTACCCCGCTTTAACGCCACTGTTTCTGCTTTTCAGTTTTAATCTAACACCACTAGACCGACCACAGACTGTCCCATTATTTCCCCACTTAAGATTGCTTAAATACGGAGCTTGAATATTATCTTTCGAATTATTGAATTATCGAATCTTTCTAACTTTAACTCGGTTTGACAAGATCAATACATGATGGATCAATCAACAGTTCTTGACATAAAGTTGTGTTGATTTGCATCCTTGTATTGCATACAATCATGCCAATCAACTGCATTCAAAACAAGAGTTATGTTAGCAGCTCGTCTAGATCTCATTAGATCTAACGTGAAATACATCTCCTCGTGAAGCACTAGTTCTGTTGTAATGATTATTTTCTCTTTTCCATGATTACTGTTGTGACATTCCTATATGTAAAGCTTCTATAATCATGTTATCATAATGCATTTTTTTTTATGCGATTGTTCGACACTGGAGACACAGTCGAGTCAAATCAGGGCTCTCTGAACGACTGGTAGGGTACAGCAAAGTAAACGTTTGCAAGTTATAAAACTGTCCCATGTCAATCATCTGGAAAAAGAGGGATATTATACTCTGGCTAAAACGCTACAGTATGATACATTCGTGCTCTCGCTTTGTAGCAGTGGCCCTTGCATCGCGTCACATTCAAAACAAGAATTTCCCAGGCAACAGCACTGCACAGAGGCTCCCAGACGCAATTGATTATTGGTTTTTCTAATTAATGGTAAAAAAAAAAAAAAAAGTTATATTTCTGGCCCGGCGGGGGTCTCATTGGCCTGGCCAACACTGGAGTACATGAGAGTCTGGTTGATCAGCATTTGACAATTAGGGATTATCTTGACTACACCCTATTGGATGACTGATTTCTCTCATTAGATTATGGCTTATTCGGATGACATGGCAAGACTATATTTTACACTTGTATGACACATTATGACATATCTAGGCTTATGAATATTCAAGCATGTTGTTCTGCAATCATCTTTGAAGCAACATTTTTTTTAGGCTAGTAAATGACTTCACCTTTTTGCAATCAGCCTCTTAAAGTGTGTCCCCGAATTGTTGTGATAAACAAGACTTCAAACTGCCAAATCTCATGAGGAATACCGCAGAATGATGGCATTTTACCTATAAGCTAAAGCCTATGTATATAAATATTTCACAGTAGTAGCCCAGTAGTTACACAACTTGTTTCATGTCATTTAGGTTAAGCTATGGGAAAGCAATCCCTTTAGCCATTCCCAGTCCCCCAAATTGAATTCCTGAATTATTGCTTTATATCAGAGTCACTTGCCTTCACTTGTGTCATTTTGGCTATAATCGAATCACAGCATTTTGAAAAACATCAGCTGTCATGACATTCTAGGAAAGAAAAAGAAAAACCTCTCTGTTTCTGGCATCTGTTAGTCTGTTTAGGAAACAGTGGACATTCGCCTGTACAGCTCAAACAAGCGACGGCAGAGGTCACTAACAGGCGGATTGAGTACAGGTCCGGACCTCAACGCCATCCTATCCGGACCTATAACTGATACATTATTGAGAATTATTACATTTTGACGAAGCGTTTTTATTTTAAGCGGCGCAGCTTTTCTAGCCTTTACGGCATTGGTTTAGTGGCCCAGGAAACTCCCAGACAAACTGCATGCGTTGTTAATCATCTCACGTGACACTACTCCGCCAATCAAACCTGTGCATTCCGATAAGCTTTGCGACTCGAGTCCGTGAGTGAGATACACACACACAGAGGGGAGAGGGGAGACGAGAGAAAACAGTCGGAGAAATCAGCGAGTCAGAGAAAAGTAATTTCACATGGCGTGCTCTTAAAATAAGTAGACAGCATAAAGAGAGCTTTTAATCAAGAATGGGCAGACTCTTACATGTTCAATCTTCCCACGGGCAGTTACAAATCTGTATGTCTCACACGTTTCGAGACCTGGGCAATTATTAAAAGCGGCAATGTGAGCCACTACAAGACAAAGCACAGAGCTTTTGAGCAAACATACTCACTCAAATCCAAACTGAGGGCATAGAAAATAAACAATCTGAGAGCCCAATATGATCGACCCACCAGGATCCTAACACATTCATTCACTGCCCAACAACATGCTGGGCTATAGCTGTTCAATTGTTTAGATGTGTTGAGATTGTTGATTATAAAATTGGTTGAGACTGTTAAGATGTAAAAACTTAACTTAACTTGCATGCTATTATTGCTATTATTTATGACCTGTTCTTGACTAAATGATTAATCTGAAAAATAATTAGATTAATCGACTACAAAAACAATTTTGTTAGTTGCAGCACTACATGCATTGGCTTTCGGGATGCACCAATACAAGTCTGTAATATCAGTCCAACACCAAGCTAACATTAGGCATTGGTATTGGTAATTATCCGATATATAAATCTGTAATACCAAGAGCATAAATCATCAGTAGGCAACTTGAAAAGTGAGTCGATTTTCAGGTTGTTGCATGCAGCAACATGATTAAAATCTTAAATGGATAAACATGGATAACATGTCAAAATTAAACTGAATCAATACTAAACTAATTATCTAAATCCATACTGTTTAATACATTATTGGATAAAATGTCAAGGGCACTGCCCTCACTTTGGTCTGGTCCGACTCTTTTGACTGAGCTTTCAGGGTTTCCCGCAGATGTCTATAGGCGAGTCGCAGCACCTCCGCTAAATGACCAGGGCTGTTCAATATGACGATATATCGTGGGATGAGAGAAAAATGTCTATCAATAGATATTTCCCTCTATCGTTCCTATCGCAATTTTTGCAAAGAAGCTGCGGAACTGCTTTACGGCAGTATTTTATGTCATTCGGACCCTGCTTTACATTCATTATAACATGTGCTCAATGAATAAAAAAACAAACATGGAGGAGCGTGATACAGATTGTTACAGTTCGAGACAGAATTCAGCCCAAGCCCAACAAGATGAAGAACTTGAACGGTACCTAAAAGGGGGGGGGGGGGTACTTCTGTCGTTTGGTCATGGTTTGGACACAAAAAGTCTGACACTGACCAAAAAACGGTGCTTTGTAAACTATGCCGCAAGCCGGTTCCCACGTCCGACTCCAACATGACAAACCTCTTCTACCACCTACAGAAGAAGCATGAGAGGCAGTACAAGGAGAGCCAAAAGATGTGATCAACATTCAAGGGAAGTGATGAAAAGAAAAGCAGTCTTTTGCAAGAGGCACTTTTTATGGTTAATGGTTGATACTTGAAACAGAGTGTGTATGAATGTGAATGTTTGAGTGTTTTTGAGTGTAAATGTTTACTTTTATATTGTATATTTATAGTGTACTTTTTTGTTTACTGGCTGCACTACTAGAGATTTCTGAAACTTGAAACAGAGTGATATGTTTACTTTTGATGTTTTATATTCATATTGTACTTATTTTGTTTATTGGCTGACTATTGGAGATTTCTGAAACTGGAAACAGTGTTTTTATATTAGTTTTTGATCTTTTATATTGATATTGTACTTATTTTGTTTACTGGCTGCACTACTGGAGATTTCTGAAACAGAGTGATATGTTTACTATTTATATTTTATATTATACTTATTTTGGTTATTGGCTGCACTATTGGATATTTCTGAAACTTGAAACAGAGTGTTGTTTACTTCAATATTTATTTAGTTTTGTTTATATGTTAAATATCCAATGTGTTTTTCTTTTTCTCATTTGTGACAGTTCTGCTCAACGTCACTTCCAAATAGAAGGAGAAAAGATAAACTGCCTTTCATTTGTATTTAGTTTAGTTTTCATCGAATTTACAGAAAACACAAATAAAGCGATCTAAAGCAGAAGTGAAAGGCAGATTCAGCGGTTCAGGGCAGATTCACCACCACAGGTGTGTGAATGCAACACTACTCAATAGTAGTGAACCTTAGGGAGGGAGGGAGGGAGTGTTTCTTTTCAAAACCTTGCTCTCTTCAGCTCTCTTTCCTACTCTAAAATCGTGCCTATATCAGCCTCTGTAACCTGTAAGATTTGGTTATTACAATGTACATGATTTTTTTTTTTAAACCCACTGACTGTTTGACTGAGCTTAACGCTTATTCGATTATTCAGATAATGGGTTCCAGCCCTACGCTACTGCTTGCCTTCTTCTCGGGAAACATTTCCCCACCCGACACTAAACTTTTTTTTGTGGGAAACTGACGGGCTGTCGACACAAGCTTCTCAGAAGGCATCGGGGCCCTGTCAGGAGGACACAGGGGCTGCTGGAAGCCAGGGCCACCATGGCCCTTCTGAGGGAGAAAGGGCCTGTCAGCCGAGCCTGTCTCTGCCAAAAGATCCCCACTTCCTGTAAATCCCCATCCATCTGCCACATCAGAGGGTGCACAGGGACTGCAAGTTGGGTACTTTGCTGGCCAATCCTCTGCTGTGTTTCCTTACAACCTCCTAACGGTGTCTGGCATTACTGCATTATTAGCTCTACCCGGCCCAATCAACACAGTTAGTTGACTTGTCTCATTTAATCCCGCGCGCTCAGGGCAAACTGCCCTGTTGTGACCCAGTTGCCATGGCGGAATACTTCATATGCACCCAACACTTCTCTGTCTTCAGTCAGTAAATGTCGTTATTGTTTTAATGCTTCTACAATGACCCGATGCAGTGTTTCCAAAGTGGCTCTGATACAGACACCATGCAGCTCTCCTAATGGCAAGCACTTTTCAGCATCTTTGAGTGCACATGAAACGCCGTGGTCTGACTGTCAATGCTCTTGTATAACAGTGTTTACGCCAGAACTGGTAATGGCTTGGACAGAGATTCCCTTGAGGAAAATAGCTGAGAGAGAGAGAGAGAGAGAGAGAGAGAGAGAGAGAGAGAGAGAGAGAGAGAGAGAGAGAGAGAGAGAGAG
>JAOPJI010000135.1:6306474-6317366 GCA_027122695.1 Merluccius productus
GGGGGGGAGGGGGATCACGTCCCGGGGCCGGTGTTTATTTTTGTTTTGACATTTTGAAGCACATTTGTGACTAATGCATTTATTTATCATCTTTATATTTGCGGGTTCTCAGCTCTGCACACACACGCACACACACACACACACACGCACACACACACACACACACACACAATGCGGCGGCAATCATGAGCGGGGGGCCATCACAGGACCGCGTGCTGTGTGACGACCAATTAGAGCCGGCAATTCGTATGCAAATCACGCGTTTTGAAATGAGGCTATTAGCGCTTAATGCATTGGAAAACATTCAAACATAGCCACCTCTCCTCATGCCACCGCGTCTCCTGTGAGCTTGTTGTTGGCCAGATCGACCGGCGGAGAGGAGCAGAAGCGGGGCCCGCTAACCTTAGATTTGTCTTAATGTCTACTACTATTGGCATTTAGCAATGGGTGGGCCCTGTCTCATCTCGGCGGTAATGATAATGGCGGCGCGACGAGTGTATCTAGGAAGGAAGCCTGCGCAGCGAGGGGGCGGGACTCCAGCGGCTTCGGGGCCCATCATTGAAAACATCTCCGCTTCACTATTATGGTTTTTTTTATATTGTTATTCTCCAAATCCACGGTCTAATGTCAAATGCGGCTATTTGCATTAAACACCTACAACAAACAAATCTTGATCCGGTGCCCGCTCTACACCGGCAACTCTCCAAATTGCGGCGGGGGCCTGCGGTCGTTGACCTCGCGGTAGTCTAGCGCGTTAAGGCTTGGCCGGCGTACAACTGAAATAGACTAAACTACTTTAGTGACTCTAGCCCAATAAAGCGAGCGAGCACAGTGCGGCCTTTGTGTCGTCCCTGCCGTTTGATTATTTTCTACCCGCAGATAAAAGACACAAATGAATAAGCAGGGGACGAAAACACGAACCCTGCTACTATGGGGTCGTTACGATTCGCCCTATAGAAATTATTAACCATTCAACGCCGCCATTCAACTCCTCCGTAAATCAACATTACAGCGCGTTTCCAATTTTATTTTTATTTTTTTCTTTCTCGAAGACAATCAGACCGTCTGTAGCGGCGGCGCGTTGCCCTTGCGCTCGGTGTGTCTGTGAAGTGAGATTTATAGCCTGGTGAGGCAGTTGAATGAGTCTGGGCAAATCAATAGAGATTCTTGTCTGATATAGTGTGTTGCATTCAGAAACACCTCCATGGACCATTGTTCTGTGTCCACCTCTAAGACCAACAATCCCTCATTGTTATTTTTGCCTACACAAGGCACCCGGGGCAAATCTCCCAACAATGGCTCTTTATTCCCCTCCTCGCTAAAAAACAACACTTTGAGCGTACTGATTAAAAAGGGGGAGATGTCCAAAAAGACATTTACTCCTAGCTTATTGACAAAAGCCTCGGCCTCAACCCGCAGAGAGGCCATTGAAATGCCCGGTGATGTACTGCGGTTTAAAAATACGGCACGCGTCGCACCGCCGTCACGGCACTGCGACAGCGACTCAAACTGCAGAATGAGATGAACCAAGAGGACACCCCCCCATCTGGGGTACACACACTGTATATAGTGACTAGAATGGGGCATCTGCAATGCTTTAGAACCACCAGACAACCTTCATATCGCATGTCTATTAATAAGCAAACATCTGCCTCCTCTCCACTCCCCCTTTATTATTTTACAACCTGGGATATTTCCCCCCAGCTTTTTTTCTGGGGCATCTGCCAGCCAACGGTGCCCGGTTGGGGCTTTGGCCCTGCTAAACATTTAGCAGCTGTTGACCCAAAGGATGGAGCCTCTTCAGGAAGAGCACCGCAGCAGCAGCAGACGATGACTGTTTACACGTTGCTCCCGTTGGTGCCGATTTATTCATTTCCTTTTTTTTTTTGAGGGGGTACGCAGGCATCTCTTTAGCTAATCCGCTATCTTACACCGACAGACCCGTCTTAGCCGAGGGGAGACTCCGGCACCGACAGCTGTTCGGCGTATGGAGGAATCAGTGTTCACATGATGCATCTCTGGTTAGTTTCTGATTACGACCGTAAAGAGCGGCAGATTTGTGAGGAATTGTGTTAATTAAATTGAGCGCTTTTCCTAACAATCCTGGGGGCCAATTTGGATCGATCAAGGCCACAGTTCGTTTACCTACACAAAAGGTGAGGGATGGCTTTATTTACAAAGGATGTCACTTTCCCAAAAGAGAAAAGGCCTAGGCTAGCTTTTTGTACAGCGTCTTCATTATCAGAACAGGCGAAATGCGAAATGCAGTACAAAAGGAGTCCTATTCGACCAACACCACGACAAGCTTCTGATTGTTTGAAACCTCAGGGAAAAATCAATATCCCCACAAATGTGCTCCTCTGTCCCCCTGCACCCTGTGTTTTGTATCTCATAGCTCAGCTCAAAAAGGTGCAGCTTTCCCCAGAACAGCTTCAAATTGAAGGTCTCCAACACGGCACCCCTTGCAAAAAGGATGTACAGAGTAGAACAGGACCGAAAAATAAAAGCATGAAGTGGTGCACAGGTATTTTAGGATCCATATTGTTCTTTATCGCCAATAGAGCAGATTTTCTTGGGCGGGGAATAATGCTGCTGAAAATGAAACTAGAAATACATTACATTGCAAATCATGTGTGTAAACATGCATTGATTTTCCCGGGGAGAATTAAAGCCAGTTAGTCAATGTATTGATTACATCATCATCCGTCCTGTTGAATGGGCGGCCGGGGGGGGTGGATGTAGATGAAGGTCAAATAGTCTATTGAAAGTGGTCACGCCCTTCGATAGATTTATCTCGGGTAATAAATAACTGGACACATAAAACAAAACCGGGTGCATAGGCTTCCAAGATTCGATCACAAAAAACACATTAGAAGGGATTTGGTTATGACCGCAGTCCAGTCTCTTAACTTATTTATTAATAGACTATACGTGTGCCTATAATAGACTGTATGTTGTGTATGTTGTGCATATGACAATTTACTACCACATTAAACTGGTTTGTGGCATCATTCATTCCTACGCCCAGCACTGTTGTTTCCACTGTAATTACATTAGTAGTTAAGGTAAATTACAAATGGTCAATTGTATGCACTTTGTTAATGCACACACTATAGGCATATTAGAAACCTGAGGTTGTCTGCTACTAGAAGTTGTATACGAATAAGACATTTAAATGTAATTCTAAATCCAAACGCCAATCTGTATAATATATAATACAGCTATTATAATAAGACAAATGGCTGCTTGTATACCAATTCATCATAGCCACAAACCATTCGGGTGCTAGATATTACTCAGCAGAATATTTGTAAAGACAGCCGGACAAGTGTGAAACTTGCAATACAACATTGGCACGGAGCATATAATTAATGCATGGTATATTCAATTCTCCCTTCTGTCCTTTCCTTGACCTGCTCCAGTTCTGCTCTGTAATTCTGGTACGAACATTTTTTAAAGAGCATTTTTGTTAGCCTCGGATGGGTCCAAGAACCAGCAGGGGAATTTCCTCTGGAAAAAAAAACAAAAAAACTCCCACCACCGATCGCAAACCACATCAGAGTTGATCGTGTTTCACTGGGAGCTCTGCAAAACAAGAGCCCCTAAAATTACCCTTTATAAACATTAACAATTTGGGGACCGAAATAACTTTTTGGGGTTACTTCCTTTTTTCGACTTGAGGTCTGGTTTTGGATTGATAGCGGGTTAAATCGCGAGCAGAATGCGCGCTGTTTCGTGTTGAAAGTTCAATGTTTCTTTATGGGAACATCTGTCTAACCGCACAAAATGTCCCCTTTTTTTTTTGGCTACCAATAAATTGGCTTTAGATGTTAATTCACCCAAAAAATGTGTTATTCCCTCTTTTATTGTTGAACAGAACATATTAGGTCTACACATCACCCCACCCATATGCATAACTATTATTAGACAGATCTGTGATATATTTCGTCGATTCATTTTCATTAAACTTTAAATTAAACATTAATTCAACTTCAACCGACTCAAATTCCACACTCAAATTTGGTTAACTAAATTGAAAACAACAACTTCATATTCATAACCTGCCTCTCTCTCACCAGCCATCCGTTTTCGAGACGAGTTATGTGGCCAAATTCTGAAGTTATCCTTCATCTTATTTCCCCTGGTGATTGACAGGTTGCCCGGTCATCCTGTGGAAGAATACATCTGCCGCGAAGCTATTTGAAAAGAGATATTATTCACTGGTTTGGCCAATTTCCTAAAAGCTATACTGAGTCCAAAGTGCGTTTTCCTATTTATATGCCCTCATGTTTTTTGATACAAGTGGATATGTGAAGTATTCTTCAGTGAAGGTAATGGGTTCTGTCAGCGCATTCTCACTCAAATTACTTATTACCCTTCATGCACCTGCATGTCATTATTGAAAGCCTCGGCACTGAGCAAGGAAGGGGGAAAAAAGCACCGCCACATCAGTAAACTTTCTTCAATATCCCTCAAATAGCCTGGATTGAAACAGCTCCACGCACATAATATCCCCGCTCCCAGTCAAAGATTGCCCCCCCCCCCCCGACATCATCAGGGTGCGAACTAATGTATGGGTGGGGCAGGGTGGCTTACAGAGTCTGTTCACAGGCGGGCCAGACGGCGTACTTATCCATCCAGCACATTACAGGGGGGGGGGGGTGAGGCTGTAGGAGCTCAACGACGCCAGAGGAGGAGGAACCGCTTCCACATGGGAGGCGAACCTCCCCTCCCCTCCCCTAGGTGACAGGAAATGTTCACAACCGATCTAGGCGGTGATGAGTGTTTTAAAACCAAAAAACAAGGAGGAGGCCAGATGACTTCAGGAAGGGAGGAAGTGGGTGGAAACTGAGGCAGGAGTCGACAACAACAACAACAACAACAAATGAGAGAGGAGGAAAAGCAATGACTTATGTCGCCCCTCTCTCCGTCCCTTTTTCCCACAATTGGATTTTCCGACGTGCTTCTCATTAGCGAGTACTTCACGTGTGAGCACACATGCGCACGCGCATCGATTTATCGACGCGGCGAGCCGGGAGCCCATCATCAGGTCTCGTGATGGCGGTGGGGTCGTCATCCTCCTCCTCCTCCCCCTCCTCCTCCTCCCCCCCCACTGCAGCTGCAGGTTACGCACAAAACCGACGCGCCGTCACTCACGTCGCAACACACGCGCGGCGTGTCGCTTCCGAACCGCTACAGCTGCCGCACACGGCGACATCACATAAACGATGCCGGTGATTTTGTCAATGATATTCATCCACAAGAACAACAGCAACAATGTCCACAACAACAACAACAACAACAACTACTAACACCTAGGCTACACGTCGTCCGCAGCCTTTTTCTCTTTCGACGCTCATTTTCTTTCATTAGCCTACTCTTTTTTTTCCCCCTTATACACACGCCGCCACCGGTGTCGCAGACCTTATGAAGTCGTTATTTCCGCAGAGTCGGCTCTCTTTGATTTGTCATGTGCTCTTTGGGAAAGCTCGGATAAAAGCCACACGCTAATGAGCACCAGAGCAAAATGTTAATGTAAATGTTATCCTCCTCGGGAAAAAGACTCGACAAAACTTATCAGCAGATTCGGCCCGAGATGAACAGCGGCGTCTTGCTAAATATATATTTATATATGTGTGTGTCTGAGAGACACAGAAGCATGGCGCGGGACCGGGAGCCGCCTGAGCTAATGTAGCGTTAAAGTCCCGACTCATTGTAGCGGGCCAGTCAGTCAGCGGCGCTAAACTAGAGAAATCACAGCGGACGACTGCGACACGACGGAGGGGAGAGAGGTCAGGGCGCCAGAGCTTGTTCTCCGGGAACTTGTCTCGCTCCGTCAGCGAAGTCAATCAAGGCGGGGGTTTTTTGCCTCCCCCCACTCCCCACGCTGTAAAGATAGCTCCTGGACCGCTAACGCCGACTCCCCCAGTATGTTCAAATACCCGAATGTAAAAAAATATTGAATGTGTGTGCGGATGTAAGACGCGATAGATGGCGAAGATAGTAAATGTCCAATTTGACATTTGGGGATGACAATGTTGGGGCAACTTCAGTGAGTGTGATAACGTGAAATAAATGTCATCAACATGGATAACAACATTTGTGTGCGTTTTTTGGGGGCTTGGAAGGGAAATTGGGTGTTTTTTAAACACCAACCTACAGAAATACAACAACAATCTTAACCCATTCACACATTCAACACAGAATTTCATGAAAGTCTTTTTAAAAATGTTTTATATATATATGAGGTATGAAATGATAGGATACGATATATGAAAAAAATGTTGTTTTTTTGTAAAACTTCACATATTTATGTATTTTGTGCTACACCGCACCTTAGCCGAGCTATAACTCGAGTAGACTGCTTCAATTTTTGGCCCACGTCCATCAGACAGGAATCGACAAAAAAACACTTTAAAACTTTTAAAACCCAGAGATTCAGCTCCAACAACTCAAACACTAACACAGGGATAAAAAACATTGTCTGGCATTACTGCGTAGAAATTGATAAGCTCACAAACAACAAGCTGGCTCTTGTTCTGCATGGCCTCCATTACAACTCCGATTGTTTTCTCGCCACCCACAGTGTCTGAATCCAATTGAAACTATTGACTTTGTTCATTGGTGGGATAGGTAAACAAGGCCCGACACGCCGCTCTTAGCCCTTCATGCGTCCCCGGAGGAACATCGAATCAGCAAATTATCGACGGGGGGACGCGTTGCAAAAAGAAAAACAAAACTCTGGAATTTGCGTTCAACGCAGGTCATTTCGTCAATGACCCCCTCATGTATGAATACAGTGCGGTTTATGTACGGCCGCGTCGCGACTCGTGCAACATCATAGCCCGTAGCCCACTAAGTGGTGGCTAGAAGAAACCCCCACATCAATGGCATTCCTCCGGCTCCTCGTTTACTATTTGAATAGAGGAAAAAAAAAAAAAAACAGCTTAAAAATCAGCTTAGCTCGGCACGCAGGACGCCAGTTGTCTTTGTTGCGCGTGAATTCCTGCCATGCTCGGCGCTGATACGGCGGCGCTCTTTTATACCGCGCAGCAGTTTGTCGGGTCCATTGTGACTCGACAATCATTATCAATGGCCAACACATGTCGGCCAGCCTCCGACTGTCGTCGTGGCGTGCTGACCACAACGGGGGAACAGCAGACGTGCTAATCCGTCCCCGGTTCCCCCGGCGGCTCTGGGAGACAATGGCTCGGCCTTTTGCGCTTCCCGCATGAGACTTGCTTCAAGTACGTCTTCTTCAATGGTCGGACCGACGCATTCCTCGTTTGGTGAAACTGTGAATGGGCTGGTCTACTCATTTTTCTCTGCAATATTTGACAGGAAGAATGCGCTAATCTATACATATATGTAACACACACACACACACACACACAATCACACACACAATCACACACACAGACAATGCATGCACTTACCACTCTGCCAGAAAGAGATAGGGAATTAATGAATGCGGGACAGAATATCGTTTTTGTCCATTTATAATAGCCAGGTCTAATCTCTCCAGTCTATGAGTTAACAAATCTCCATGATACGGAATAAACGTCTTTATCTTGCCACCAAGCCTCGCTGATATATTAGCTTGTGTGCTAAATCCGCTAAACGCAATTGCAATCCTTCACAATCCATTTGCACTGTCCCTAGCCGGGGCTCGCTGCCAACACGGTTACAGGGAGGGGTTAAGGAAAACAAAAGGAGAAAAAAAAGGAAGACGGCGGCGATTATTACACAGGGAAATCAAGCCAGCCGACACAGGGATCAACGGGCAGCTTGATGGATGGCTCTCCTCCCCGGATGAACGGCTCCCCCGGAGGGCCTGAGCTGCAGCTTCACCTCCGCCATGGGGAACGGCGCTTTTTCAGACACCGCCTAGATGGTCAAGGTCGACCCGGCGCTGCTCGTCACACCAATGGTCTCTCGGTGTCTCTCTCTCTCTTTCTATCTACCTCTCTCTCTCTCTCTCTCTTTCTCTCGCCCTCTCTCTCTCTCTCTCTTTCTCTCGCCCTCTCTCTCTCTCTAGGCACGTGACCACACTGAGCCAAGGAGGGGCATTCAAAGCAAGCAGGACAGACAGCCCTCTCTCGCCCAGCTCTCTCTTTTTGTTTGTCATCGGCGAAGCTAACGTAGCGCGCTAGCTTGCGGGTGCCACAGCGGCGCCCGGATACACCGCGGCAACGGCTGATGAATTGTTTTCATTAGAGGACAACGTTGAGATATGGGGTTGGAGGGGCGGGGAGGCGGAGCACACTTGATTTCTTGAAGACCTTCTCCCTTCCAGCCTCCAGGGACAATGAGCCTTCAAGTAGAAGTAGGAGACCCCCCCCCCCCACCCACTCCATGATCCAGCCTCCCCCCCCCCAAGCCTGGTCCCACTGGTCTATGCGTCACAGAGAAAGACGATCTGCAGAGACGTTGACATTGAGTGCAGCCTGGAGATGTGGAGACAAAGCGGCTAATGCTGGTCATCTGTTGCATGTCGCAGAATCCGACCAACAACAGAGGGGTCACATGCTCCTTAGATATCCAATAGGAAACCATCACAGATATATATATATATATATTATGTAATGTATATATATATATACATTATGTCTTGGCATTTCAAGGAGGGTGAGTAGGGGAGAGCGGGCACAACCCGCCACACATTTCCGATTTGTTTGATTGCCTGAAAATATATTTGAGTGAGACTAATCATGTTTTTATAAAAGGGGGACATTCACGTCTCTACTATGATTACGCGCCATAACTACATTTCACAATTCAAGCGTAAGTAACCAAAGCGAAACGTTACACTTTACCCCCCATTTTCGCGAGACGGAACACTGCCTGTCGATGCAAACTAAATTAATCTGACACAATTCACCCCTATATTAGCATACAAATACACATTTTGATTACATTTGGTTTGGTAATATCGCATGTAAGGTTCAACTTTCAAGAAAATGAAAGAGCTTTTTTATGTTATTATTTGAACATATTTTAATTATTATTCACATTTTAATTAATTATTGAATGTCCTGATGATACGATCATTAACTTCTACCAGAAAAGTGACTGCTACTCCTGCCAGTATTTTATATTAGGCGTCATGGCCCTCAATCATGTCTTAAAGCCCATGCGGCAAACTGCGCTTGCTGAGAGTCCACATGACGGTGATTAAAATGATATGCATTTGGATTCCCTGACGTGTGCCGACTACACAGTAATTCAGAAATATTCATTTTCAGGTGGGCAAAAAAACACTTATCTCTGTTAATTCGGCTTTAATTCCCTTCCCATGGCATTCGGCTCAAGTGAGGAATAGCACCACTGTGGTGATTTACCGGGAAACCCTTCGCCATAGCTCTAATGTAACCGCCTAAAAAGTGTGTTAGGTTACGCCCCGCTCTCTCAGACATCACGGTAATATGTTTAGAAAAAAAGCACGTCTGATTCATCGCTGATTCACGCAATACTTGGAATCGGGCCTTTTAGGCCCAACATTGATTAAGGAACACGAGACAAAGATTTAAAAAAAAAGAAAACATAGATCCCGTCGGGTTTGCGAGGCTATTATTATTCCTCGCCACTTGAAATCGACAGATTAAATCTACCCCCCGACTGGACGGACGCCACGGCGTGATGGAAAACTGCTGAGCGAGGCTTTTACCTCGGCGTAAACACCATGAGCTATAGGAGGAGGAGCGCTCGCACTTCTGAGGAGTTATGCGCCGTCCTTGAAGATTTTACAGTTTGGGCAGCGCAGCCTACCTACCTCGCCGCCCGCTACAAACCACGGAGTAATTGACACGACACAAATCATAGCCTCGGCGGATCCACTCCACCAGGTTCAAAGCAGAACCGTCTGGTTTTGTGAAAGCGCCCCCCCCCCCTCCCCACTCATTACCCATACAAGCTGGCACTACAGGCGAGGCCCACACTCGCCGACGCAGCCGCATTCAGCGCGAGGGCCTCTTCACCCGCTTACAGTTGCCCACCCCTCCTCACCGAAGCCCCTTTGTGTTTCCTTTCCGCTACTACCCCCCCTTCTCCTCTGGAGAAATAAATACAATTATCTTATAATGGGATCCCCCTTTGATAAAAAACAAACCCGTCTTCCGTCATTTTCGTCCGGCGCCGCCAGAGTTGTCGGACGGCGAGAAAATCCAGGTTAAGTGTTTTCTTTTATCGCCGCTCCTTCTTCTATGCAAATGGCGCCGCCCACCCATCTATTTACTGTCGCAGGTATTCAGACCCCGGCCTCCAAACACGCCAGCCACCCCCCGTCCTCCCCCTCCTCCCTCGTCCCACTCCCACCCCTCCTCCCAGACTGCAGCAGCAGCGCCGCGCCGGGCCAACGCCACCCAGGAGGATCCCAGACAGATTTGATTAGGACTCCAAAGAGCGGCTTTGATCTAGCGTTTGTTAAAGCTGATGCGGCCACAGGACAATATGCTGGAGAGGATTGTGCGGCGCTGCTGCCGCTGCCGCTGCGCCGCTCGCGAAAATAATGGACAATCTAATTGTGTTGCATTGTACGGCGAGGGCATTGCGCGGCTATTCATTTCGAGAGGTGCGGTGAGCCGGTGGCTGGCATCACTTTGCATCCGGTTCTGACAGGTGGTGACAGACAGAGAGAGATGGACAGAGAGAGAGAGAGACAGAGGGGGATAGATAGAGGTGGGCACACACACAGAGGAGGACAGAGAGAGAGAGAGAGAGAGAGAGAGACAGAGGGAGATAGAGGTGGGCACACACACAGAGAGGTGATGGACAGAGAGAGAGAGAGAGAAAGAGAGAGAGAGAGAGAGAGAGAGAGAGAGAGAGAGAGAGAGAGGGAGAGAGAGAGAGTGAGTGGGGGGGGGGGGTGAGAGAGAGGGGGAGATAGAGACACA
>JAOPJI010000135.1:6335019-6349697 GCA_027122695.1 Merluccius productus
CCCCCCGTCGCCCCTGGGCTGCTTCCCCCGTCGCACTTTTATCCCTTCTATCGTGTTGACCCCCCCCCCCCCCCCCCAGGACAGCGCTGTCCAGCACATTAGACTGAGCTATTAATGAGCCCGACCCAAGGCATTCATTTCTAATAATTTGAGAAGTATACAGCGATGAAGAAAACTAGAAAGTATATAGATTTAGATGTTCAGAAAACATCTTTATTATTATGACCATGACAAATGTTTCGTATCAAAGAGGCGCAGCCTGTCACGCACGCTCATATCAATAAAGAAAAAAATCCTTTCATAAAAAGTGCAAAATCAAGTTATTTGGCGGATCATAGGCCCTTGAAGGTACAAATATTTGTAGCCTACTTGAATGAGAGACCACTTCTGAATGTAAGATTCCTATTCAATATAGTGGAACGGCACCTTGCACATATGGAAACTTTTCAGAACTATACTTTTACTTTTTACGTACTTACAAGTTATTTTTTTGTTCGCTACATTTCGCCATTTATACCTTCTTTACAAATCATCTACTTATCTACATTTTGCCTTCATTGACAGAAATGAGCATGTCATGTGTGCGCGTGATTTATGCAACAAAAATCCAGTACTGCACAGACACTATGCCCTTGGTGGCCCTGTTGGTAAGCAGCCTGAAATACTTTCAGTTCCATTAAAAAGTGCAGAAAAAGAAAAAGAAAACTTTATTAATCCCGGGGGGGAAATTCCTCTCTCTGTATTTGACCCATCCTAGTAGCTAGGAGCAGTGGGGCTGCCACACAAGGGGCAGCGCCCGGGAACCAACTCCAGATGTAATGCCCTTTCACCTTGGTTATGGGCGAGTTAACTTTTTGTGGTGTTGGAGGAAACTTACGTCCCGCCCCCCCGGGGTTTGAACCCAGGACCTTCTTGCTGTGAGGCAGCAGTGCCAACCACTGTGCCACCATGCCACCACCCCCATAAAAGTGTATTTAGTCTATGAAGAACAAGCACAGGCTACAAACTGTATAAACATCGAGTCAACGTTCGGTGCAGTAAAGGGAAGCCCCCCCCCCCCCACACACACACACACACACACACACCCCTACTTCCAGCGTCTCTGAACCACTACTACTTGTGTTGTGTCAACTCCAGAAGCCGGTGTTGTTGTAGTGCCTCAATGAGCGCCGACCCAACGTGTTAATCCGCTGTCGCGGGATGTACAATATGCCCCCTCCACTATCCCTCCTTCACCACCACACCAACCCCCCCCCCCCCAGCATAACGTTCAGGGGAATGAGTCATCCGTGTGTTTCCGAGGCCCCTCATAAATTAAACACGTATAAAACAAACACTCATAATTAGGCGCCTGAATAACCAAAGATTGAACTTGAGCTTCTACTTAATGTTTGTTTTTTAATTAGAATACATTAAGCAACGCTCGGGCTGCTTTGGAGACAAATCTCAGCGGGGAGAGACACAGGATAGTCGAATAAAAGTCTTTTGTTTCTTCTGAAAAATGAGTTTCTTCATCAGCGTAAGCCAACACTCAGCACGCTAACCCCAGCACTGCTATGTTACATTCGCTGTGTGCCATTCTCAGTGGTGCGGTTTTAAAAGTATTGCATGATTTTCGCGATGAACCGGGTAAACGGGTGCTTCGAAATTGGTGTTTATTTTCATCCAGGATTGAACATAGGATTGTCACGTAGGTACAGCCGTGTCTCTTACACCTCCCTATAGTGTATGTGAGTCAAGTAAGTCGTAAAAAAAACAAGTAATGTCATGTAAAGGAATAGGTGAGAAAACACTTCATGTAATACTAATACTAAACTGGGGGGGGCCAACTGAGGGTGTCCCGACCCCTAGCTGAAAGGTTTTGGGTTCAGGCAGTCTACCTGTGTAGGCATCTGTAGAGCAGGTAGTCTGACTCCTATCTGCTTATTAATACCCCTATCTGCTTATTAATACCCCTATCTGCTTATTAATACCCCTATCTGCTTATTAATACCCCTATCTGCTTAATAATACCCCTATCTGCTTATTAATACCCCTATCTGCTTAATAATACCCCTATCTGCTTATTAATGACGCGTCTAAAAAGTGTCTACACAGATATCACCAGATAATACCTTTGAATGGGGACTGAAAATACCGATATTTATTTCCCCCTTAGTTACACTGCTATAAACGCTGTGATCCACACTACAGCGTAAGCCCTTGTGTACAGTAATAGAAAAAAAACAACAACAACAACAAATGCAATGTATTTAAACGCATTTGTTTTAAGCCACAGTTCTGCCGACAGAATAAACATCATCACAGGTTCACAAAGAGGAAAACCCTTTCTTCCAGGTGAGCCGTCAGATATCAGCAGATTCATTTTGTTCGCTGATGTGGGGTTCGGGATTTGGCCCCAGCATGACTCTGGGGTTTCTCTCTGTCCGTGTGTGAATGATCGGCCCGCTGCGAGATGGGAGGATTAAACTGTAACGTGAACCCCTTTCTGCTCAATTATCTTCAGAACATGGGGCACATTTCTTTTTTGAACGTTGTAATATAATTGAGAGATCATAACTGGGCGGTGCGGATGAAGATTGGGAAGCCCCTGACCTTAACTGATGGCTATTGACAGAGCCTCCGTTGTGCGATTGAATTATGACTTTGCCATTTGTGCTTTGGCGTCCATTTTCTAAAGCCATGGGCCATATGTTAATAGGGGAATATTAATGTAATGAAGTTTAAACTTTTTAGCTTTGGATGGAATACATTGCAGCTGCGGGCGAAGTCATCTATTTTTTTTATGGCTATTGTAGGAACATATAAACCGTCGCCAAGCCTGTTGGGCATGATAATCAATATCGATGTAATAGCAGCACATAATACAATATTATCGAGCAATTAGCGGCGCAGGGATGTGATTAGTATCATCGCCGTTAACCTCTCCTGTTTCGGTTTAAATCATATCTGTGGTCTCGTTGGGGTACACTTTGTTGAGGAAGTGATTTATCTTCCCCAACTGGTCTGTACCACTGGGTTTCTTCCTCTGGTTAAGTGAATCACATTACTGAAAGCACACACTAAACAGAGAAACAGTTAAAATCTGTGAAAATGGAAATGGAGGGGTGTGCTTCGGCTATTCACGATCACTTTGAATGTTTTTGACAGTTATGTTCGAAAACAACTTGTACAAAAAAAACGAACTAAATCACTCAATTTTCTTTTATTCGACTCCTTTGATAGTTTGGGTTCGCCTCTGCACAGTGGGAAAATAAAAGTTTCTGAGTCCTACGGGGGAACGAGCGCACGCTGAAACACACTTGAAAGGGGTCCACTCGTCAGTCACGACTACGGGCAGAAGAACGACCACCCATTTTGTGTTGCCGTCTTCAAAGTCTCTCATGAGGACCCAGCCCTTCTGACGTCAGCTGAGCTCAGCGGTACCCACCAGGCCTCGAGGCGAGACAAGGTGTGCCGTGAGATGTTGTGGGAGTCATTATATAATCCTGACATAAAATTGGTACAATTTATGGTTTGCTTTTTTTATTGATTCATGGTTCCACACAACTCAAGTTCTTCTTGCTCCATTTGAATACATTTGACAAATAATGCAATTGGCTTTTATGAACCTGTATCCATGTGATACGTTTTTGAACGGCTGCTGTGTGTGAAATACTGCGAAAATTGCCAATAACCAAAATCCTGGTAATAATGTGTGTAAAATGTTTCACACACCCCTACACCTTTTAAGTTGGTGTGCCTTGAATTGGGTTGGGATTGTGGCATGTCTTAGTCCCAAAAAAGGTTGGGAATCCACCGCCTTAGCACATGGCCTCCAGTCTGGGACCATCGCTCAGTGACTCATGTGTTATTGGCCAGAGATGAGTGATAACTATCTCCAGTTTCCAGGGGCTTCTCTCAGATCTCTCCGTGGCTTGGCGGCGAGTAGATAAGTGCTGGAGAACATGATCAACAGTCTCCCTTTACCCAACCTGGTGTCTTGTAGCGCAGCGGAAGTCCCCTGTGATAAAACTTAGTCATAAAAGGCTCTTTTCTTTTTCTCTCGCTGGACAATTAATCTTGCAAGAGGGAGGTTAAATTTCACACCGGCTGTTTTAAGTTCAAAAATGGGGTGCCGCTGTAAAGCACAAAGCAAAGCATTTAGTTTCCCTCCTCGCACAGCGGTGCGATTTCTCTTTCAATTTCTCAAATATGGCAGCTGAATTTAGTCCCATACAAAAAGGACAAACATTAGCAGGGAGACAAAAGAAATACAAGTTGTTTTCCTGACCAAAAGTTTTCCTCTTCACTCCCACAAAAGAAACAAACCAAAGAGTTCAGCATTGTTGTATCAGAGCTCAGCAGATCTCACACTGGGAATGAAGATGTGTTTCGGTTCTGACCACTTCTTTTTTTCCCCCTCCCTCCCCATCCAGCCCCTTCATTCATTATTTAGCACAGTTATAAAAGCGTATAACGACGGCTTATCACCGCTGGCACCTTCTCATCATCGAGGGAAGGTTTTCACACACACACACAAACGCACGCACACACGTCTCACCTCGTCCCTGACCGACGGTTCAACTGGCATTTGCTGTGGTCACACACTCTGCAAAAGGTGCCAAATGTTTTGCACCCGAGGTGTCTGGGGTCCTTTTAAAGCATTGACACGCTCTCTCAATGTCCTGGCATCGCGACGGGTGGGGGGGGCCACATTTTTACCAGTGGTCAAGAGATTCATTGTTTGGGGCAAAAGCAGGGCGTTATGTTACGTAATGTTGTCCTTTTATTTGGGATCTTTTGGGATCTTCAATGTGACGTCAATGTTAATAGTCACTCATGGCCCCTAGTGGCCCCAATCTGTTGTCTCCAAACTGCCCACATTCACCTCCGAGAACACGGCAACATGTTCAAGGCTATGTACCCGCATCCATTCCCTGCTTCCAGAAAGTTTTCTTTTCATCGGGGGGGATTTGATGTAGACTTGTGAGACCAGATTTCATGTTTGCGTTTTGGCAAGGAATATCAGTCTGGCCTTGGCTGGGCAGCAATCGATTTCCAAATATGGGCGAAGCCTTAAGTTGTTTAAAAAACTCCAGCCAATCAGATTACATAAGCAAGTGACGCTCTTGTTCTCTTTGCTCTTGCCGAATCCGGTTGGAAGCGAAGCAAAAACATATTGTCCTCTGAGGAAAGCCTTCTGTGCAGATTTCTGGTAATCTTTTAACATCGTTATTCAGCCTATTTCAGATAAAACTGTTTTGATTGCTAAGCTCTCCATGGGCACCGTCATTTGTTTTAGGCAAATACAGCCGACTGCTGCGTTCCTTGGTCGTCATGAACTGAAACTCCACCCCCATTAGCGCTGATTGGTCATATCATTTCGTAATGATATGAGTCTTTCAACTGGCTGGAAGCCAGACTGATCTGCAGAGAGAAACACAACATGAACACACAGGATCTGGATGGTTTCAAAAGGCCAGTCATGATGCCCAAAGCATTTCTTGATATTCTTGACTTTCATGGGCGGTATTTTTCTAACCTTACAAATTGAAATTACACAGCATGTGATAAAGTCACGACGATATGATCGCACAAATAACCACTCACTGCAATGATATAATACACAGTAGAACCACCATCATGCTCAATGCGTACAATATGCATTGTACACACGTACGTTTTATATGCTTCCCAGTGCGATCTCTGTCTTGTTGAACTTGGTAGGCAAACCAATGACAGAAATCTCTCAAATCTACCGCTGTTAAAGACATAACTTATGCTCGATGAAAGCAATCAGTGTAGTCAATACAAAAGAAACGATAAACGGCTACCGTTTATCACGCAGCCCTATAGTCAGTAATCCAATTATCGATCCAATTATTGATCCATCTAAAATGGCAGTCGCACAGGCGAGGATCACCGGCACATCGAATTCAAAGGAATGGAAGTGAAAAGTGAAAGAAGTAGTTTGAGTCGTTGCGGTGAAGGTGGCGAAAACAGCAGACGTTAGAGTTGCTGATAATGCACAGAGGACTCAACAGACAACACACAATTGTACCGGCCTGCCACAGAGGTGAATCCATCCATCTTGAGCCATCAATTATTCATCCTTTCGCGCTCTCTCTCCCTCTCCCTCCCTCCCTCCCTCCCTCCCTCCCTCTCCCTCTCTCTCTCCTCCCTCTCCGGGAAAGTGACAAGACAAAAGCTTTCTGTCGGAATTGCGGTTGCAATAGGAGGAAAGCTTTTTCCCTCCTCAGTTTGACGGGCTCTAACAAAACACATGTAGAAAGGTCCTTCAGTAACACTGTGGTGGAAACGCAGCGAGCGCTGGCAGCCCGGTTCAAAGGGAATTACCCTGGAAAAAGCAGCCTGCAAAATAGAGTGCACATAATGAAAATATGCACGTGGAAATATGTCTCCCACATGGGGATGGATGGGGGGAGGAATGTAGATGGTGGCAACGACCATGTCAGTCTCCCAATACAAATCGGCGGCGCTATCCCACGGTGCGATGGAGAACCAAATAGATATTCATGAGCAGTAATGGGCCCTTTAGGTCCCATCAAATGGGATCGGTACAGTATGGATTTATTTGGCGCGAGATGTCACACAAATCAGGGGAAATGAACACCGCTCCAGTATGGATGCAGTGCAGTAGCGACGCCGCCGTACCCTCCTTTATAACAAGTGTCCTTTGCTGTTCTCCAATGCCGATTGCCATTGGTCATTACAGGAGACATGACCCCTCCCACTTTTTGAAGATGATCCTGTTATCACGGTGCACTTAATTAACGCAGCCTTGCCGGATAATCCTTCATTATTTGCCGGCGAACCAGAAGATATTCTTTAATTGTCACTATTTGATTGTTGTCTGGACCAACCAGAAGAGATTTTCCGCGAACAATCAACCCCAGGAATGCGACAGAAACGCTAATTCTTTATTTAATTGGCTGGTTTCAGCCAGGAGGGACGTAATCCATTTTAGCATATTATTTTGATACCCGGGCGCATTCCAGAGCTGCTCCAAGGTCACTAATCCCCCGCCGATGTGCCATTGTTCAGATTGCTTTCTTGCATAGCCTTTTCAATTAGAAAGTCCCTCGTTTTCAGATGCCGTTAGATGCTCGACTGCAAAGCACTCAATCGGTTTTAGATGGATAGGGTGGAAGGACATGTTTTGCCTGGCAGAAGTGAGAATGTCAGAGGTCTTCAGCTCAGACCTTGAGCAATATGTGTAAGGTCCTCTCTCATGGCACGTGCCTCTAGCGCCCATGATTATCTGTTGCACTACAGCCAATGGGGGGGCTAGACCGCCATCCAATAATAATCTCAACCCTCCGTTTTTTTAATCATAATTTCACTCTCTATATAAAATACATCCGTTTTTTTTCCCTCCATGTCGGTCTCCAACATACACAATGATTCACACTCACACACACACCTCTGGGAGGGAGAAATATTTTCTCTCCATCTGCATTGTATCTGCCTCTTTATATTTCTCTCGTATTTCGGCTCTGCCAGCCCCCCCCCTCAATCTAATTTATCAGGAAGTCTTCACAGAAATTCTGGCCAAGCATTCCTGTAATTTCACAGGAATGTCTTCATCCTCATGAAAGGATGGAGAGAAGAAGAAGAAGAAGAAGAAGAAGAAGAAGAAGAAGAAGAAGAAGAAGGAGGATGGGGGGGAAGATTTTTACAGTTTTCCACGCAGCACTGTCTGCTTGTAATAGCACATCCACGCGATAGCCATCCCTGCCTTTTGTCCTCCACGGACGTATAAATCTACAAACCTTACACAATGCTCAACATCCTCTACGTACTACAAACCTTACACAATGGTCAATGTCCCTGACGTACGTATAAATCAATCTACCTTACAGGAGGCTCAATGTCCTTTAAGGTACGGGATTTCCAGGATACGTTTATCTTTACTATGCACTGAAGGGGACATTGTGTGTGTGTGTGTGTGTGTGTGTGTGTGTGTGTGTGTGTGTGTGTGTGTGTGTGAATAAAATGCAAAACAAATGCAACCAACCCTTTGAATAGCACAAGTCAGGAATAGGATGCAATAAAATCCCTCTCCTGTATTGATGATAGAGCTTTACACAATTTATGGATGCCCTGTTGGCATCAATTATGGGCCTCAACAGGTGTCTCCTAATGGAGAGCTGGATGTATTTTCCAAAGCCACATAACCGTCACTCCTTGGTCCTAATTGTCCAAGAACTAATCTTCTCCTCATAACAAGAGGAGCATTGCAAGAAAGTCGAAGCCATTCTTAAAGCGATTCATGATTAATTTATATAAAGGATGGATGTTTTTTTTTCCCTGGAGGAACTGTGCAAGGAAATCCATTGTTTTGTTTCCTACGCGCAGAGCTAACATAACCCTGGTGAGGCCAAGTAGCGCACAGTAAAAAAAAAAGAAAAAATACAAAAAAAGCTGGGGTTGGAATGAAGCTCATTTTAAAAAGCTGAAGGGTCAGCTTCATTAGCGCTGGAGAGCTTCTCGGCTCTGACACCGACAACGCTCTCGTTTTAAAGCAGCTAGGGCCTCAACAAAAATCTGTCATAGGAATGGCATGATCAACATACACACACACACATACACACACGCCAATGGATCATTCATCTGGGGCCATTGTGTGATAGTAATGATGATCCTGAAGATAAAGTGGCCGTTGATTACTTCCATACAAACAGTGCCGGCGTGTCAAGTAGCTCGCACCATGTTGTCTGCATGCCTGCCCCTTGGAAATCATTTTTCAGCCCAAAATAGACAGAGAGACTGAATGATGCTCGAAAACAATATGGTCAGGATTAATTGTACGACTATTGTCTCTCTGGTCATGTCTCTCATATGGTGGTGTTGTGTGTGTGTGGGGGGGGGGGGGAGAAAAGAAAAGAAAGAAAGAAGAAATCATTCTCCAGTCTGGTTCTGCTTCAGAATTGATCAGATCACTCGATACCGTGATGCCATGGCTCCTATTTTCTCAAACCACGGGGCTCCCAACCTACAGGGAGTACAAAACCATAATGGTTTTGGAGAAATAAATGTTATCGACTACCCCCCACCCCCCAAGCTGTGTTGGCGTCAAATCTCATCTTCATTTGTAGCAAAATGCCACTGTGTTGTGGTCAGATGTGGATCATGAAGCAAACGCGGAGATTAAATGACACCGATGGCGGACATATGGAGAGAAAAATATTGGTATATGGAAAATAATTTCCGTTATGTGATACATCACACAAATGCCAAATTAACATTCCCGTATTACCAGTGTAAGTGCTTCGCTCCTTGTTCCCTATACTGAGATACAACTCCCGACAACATGCAACACAGCAATGATCATTTTTCTTCCTCAATCAATGAATCAATCAATCCAAAATCTCAGGCAGCTTATCTGTCTTTTAAATTAAAACTTCAATTCGGTGTTTTGTGCCATTGACATTTCTCCTAAATGGAAGTCGTTTGGCCATCAACATTGATTTCAAAGATATGTGTTACATCACATGAAGAGTTACTTAACTCGGCTTGCTGAACATTAAAGGGGCAATTGTTCAAATTGCCATGGGATTTGCACTTCACTTAGTGCTCCATTTTGTTAAAAACAACAAATAAAAAAAGTCGGTAATGGGCTATTCGGACCCAGAAAGCCAATTATACTGACCATGATGAAGAAGTCACTGTACTTACTGGAGCATCATGTGCACCCTTAAGGCAGCAGGTAAGTGTTATGCCCCCTGCCATTCCCAGAACATCATGTTTTCAAAGCATTATCACAGAGGGTTGGCCACAACCTCAATGAGGGATGGTGGAAATGCAGCTGCCATTTTGTATTGTTGAGTTCCTATTTAATTGCAATGTTGAGCTGAGAGGATGTCTGCAAGGGCCTCCATTTCATGTTATTTTGAAGACGCTTTTATGGGGACACAACCTCATAACAGGGTCAAATTGGGTGAGAAAGGGTGGATGAAAAAATGGATTTAATTATACTGAATCTCACAAAAACGCAGGACTAATGTTGAATGAGTTTAATCACCTGCCTGCCTGAATCAGACTGTTTTCTTTCTGGACTTCGGAGGCAGACTTGGATCACGATTAGGTCCATTTAGTAAAAAGGGTGAACCGATGGCAGATGAGTCATTGTTAAAGGCCAGCTCAGTGTGAAATTAAGTCCTATTGTTGAAAGCAACATCACAGATAATGTTTGTCACTGCCAACCCCTGGATCTTATCCAGGCATCCTAACCCCCCCCCCCCCGAGAAGACTCATCAACAGAAGAAATCTGAATTTATTTGTATTAAACTTGGCACATTTTGATTGCGATTTTGAAGAAAATGGAAATTACATCTTAAGCTGTTGAAATACAAATCTGAGAGTGGCAGTGTGACCATACCCCACGTCTATACCACCACAACCACCCCCAAACACACACACACACACACACACACACACACACGCACACAGGTTTCTGTGCATGAACCAGTATCCCACACTGCAGTACTATATCCACCACCCGAAAGCACATGCAGACCACGGATCCTCCCAGTCTGGTCTCCGTGAAGCAGCCTGCATCACGTCGAGATGAGAGATGTGCTCTGATGAGGGCTGTACGAGAATTTAATGAGCCAAGATGGGAGTCTGCCTCTAGCTATGGAGGCTTATTGATGTGTAATGCTGTAAGGGGACTCCATCTTTGCCTTTCTAAGACACACACTCACACATTTCTGTAATGGCATCACACTACATATGGTGTGTTGATCTTTGTTTTTTATATTAGATGAATACATACATATTTTTTTGTTTCAAAGTGGCTAGTAGCCTGAACAACAGCCGTCGTTTTTTTTCTTACAAACTTGTTAAGAACAGTCCCACAACTTGGATGAATATAAAACACTATAAACAACATATCTAGGACACTTTGGTTAAATCCCCAGCTACATCATTGTGTTACAAGTCATGCATGAGGTGAAAAGGCATGCCTCAGGCAGCACAACTCTGTCATCCCCACATGTTAGCTTCTCTTCTAGCTTCTCTAGCTACTTTGATACGTCAACAACCCAGATGTTAGCTTCTCTAGCTACTTTGACACGTCAACAACCCACATGTTAGCTTCTCTAGCTACTTTGACACGTCAACAACCCAGATGTTAGCTTCTCTAGCTATTTTGATGCGTCAACAACGCACATGTTAGCTTCTCCAGCTACTTTGATACGTCAACAACCCACATGTTAGCTTCTCTAGCTACTTTGATACGTCAACAACGCACATGTTAGCTTCTCTAGCTACTTTGATACGTCAACAACCCAGATGTTAGCTTCTCTAGCTACTTTGATGCGTCAACAACGCACATGTTAGCTTCTCCAGCTACTTTGATATGTCAACAACCCACATGTTAGCTTCTCTAGCTACTTTGACACGTCAACAACCCACATGTTAGCTTCTCTAGCTACTTTGATACGTCGACAACCCACATGTTAGCTTCTCCAGCTACTTTGATACGTCAACAACCCAGATGTTAGCTTCTCCAGCTACTTTGATACGTCAACAACGCACATGTTAGCTTCTCCAGCTACTTTGATACGTCAACAACGCACATGTTAGCTTCTCCAGCTACTTTGATACATCAACAACCCACATGTTAGCTTCTCCAGCTACTTTGATACGTCAACAACCCACATGTTAGCTTCTCCAGTGACTTTGGTAGGTTAACAACCCACATGTTAGCTTCTCAACCACCCAATGGAGGTTTTGCCATCCTACTGTATGTATTAGTTGCTTCATCCGATTCGTGATCGGCCCATTTTGAAAATGTAGAAAACAAACATCGTCTTAAGGGAGAGGGGTGGGGGGTGTCTTTGTTAAAAGCTTTTTTGTGATGTTTTTCTCGTTCTCGTCCACTTACTGCTTTAGCTTGTGTTACAGCATCTCCTAATGCTGCCGTGTTTCTGGATACGCTGGCACTCTCCACAGTGTTCCAGGAACAGGTCTCCAAGAGGTCAATTAATGCTAATGACGCAATAATGCAGTTTACTCCAAAGCCTAATTGGATTTCCTTCAGCCAATGGGCTCTTAGACGTCCCATGTGCGAGGGTAAACTCTGCATATCATTTACGGCTCGGCTCCTCTCTGCTACGCTCGGAGCGAGTGTGGGATCTCACCAGAGAGGCACACGCGGCCATCAAAGATACATTTTCGTTTGCCTTTTAAGTCTCTCATCTCCTCCCATTGACTATGAATGTTCATAAACCCTCTTCCGCAGCACTCCCCATAATGTCCAATTATATGCCCGCCGTCTTCCTTCTTCTTTTTTTCTTCAGACGTTGGCGACAAAAGCGCAAATGTAATAGGTATATAGGGGAGGTCCCAGCATCCTCTGTGAAAATGTATTAATATGGTGCCGAATTTTAAATATTGTTTATAATCCCGTGTTAAGTAAGGGATAACGCACTCCGAGGTGTGCATGTATCGAAAAATAATGACCGGGGGGCCTAAGGTTTGCCTCCGCGTCGTGCATTATTTTTCGATACATGCACACCTCAGAGTGGATTATCCCGCTTATACCATGGCATGACTTACAATTCTTACATTCTGTAAAAAATATAAGGGTGTTGATTCATATTTCGGGGTGATTCTGTCTCAAAAGTACAATTTGTTATCGAAAAAACAATCCACACCTCTCCAGCCGATCAGAATCGAGTATTCACCCGGGCCATGGTGTAAGGCCAAGTAAACAGTAGTCACTATGAACTTGCTCATTTTTTCTCGGGTCTTTCAAGTTCTTCTGTTAAAAAGCAAGCAGTATCTGCTCCATGTGAATTTTGCTGGCAACTTCCTTGCAACAGAGTCTAACCGCAGTAAGGGATGCACATGTATGCCATGTACTGTATTAGCTATAGATTGCGTCCCTATTTAACAGCAATACGTATGGCCATATGTGAGAGGACACACAGTCCAAGGTCAAGGTAGCCCATTAAAAACTACAGGAACAAAACTGGATGCAGTGAAGTCGAGGGCACCAGACAAAGGAGACACCGTCAGGAACCGGTTCCAGTGCTCGGATACAAATAAATGAAGGGGGCGGTTCTGCAAAGTGGGACTTTTAATGCAAATTCGATTCGATGAAATATTACACGCTCGGATCTTAAGTGGCTATAGAGGTCAATTGACTGGCCGCTCAGTCGTAACGCGGCGGCGGCGGCCGCTGTCCATATTTCACACGCCATTCCACAGCAGAGAGCACGTGAGTGATCGCGCGCACTCTGGATAAAACCTCAGAAGTGGCTTTCCGGGGGAATAGCGCGTTGTTGCCGTCAAGCGAGAGGGACGTCTCTGTCGGCGTTTCTGCAGCGGATATGCATTAAGGGAGTCCCTAAGAAACACACTGTTAAGACTTATGTAAAAAAAAAAAAAAGAGGAATGAAATGAGCGATATGAAAAAAAAATGGATAAATAAAAAAAACACTGGCTCATTGCCGAGTCAATCAGTGGATTATAGATCATATAGCCGACAATATTGCGGTTTTTACGGCTGACTGTTTTGAAACATTTGTGTCGAAGCAGAATTGATTTGTTGAACTTTGTTTTATCGTTTATTACTTGCATGCAAATCCCTTGGATGGGTTTAGTGATGAAAATACAATTTCCATGTTAAGTGGATTCCTTGTGTTACTGTATGTGTGTGTGTGTGTGTGTGAGGCTGTACAAGAGCACAACTGGAATGATGGCTTTCTCTGACAACACACACATGCGTTTTTGATGTTTGTGAACAGCCCATTAATTTCTCCACCTATATCTGTTGATGGGATTCCCCCCACTGTGTCGTCCTTAATCCCGCCCGACGATCGGGGTTACGCTCGGTGCGCGCTGACGGATAAAGACAAATATACAATATGCATCCGTGTGTGTATAAATATGCATGTTTGGTCGGTTTTTCGTATTTTCTGACTTTTTCTATGCAAAGCGCACAGATTGTGTTGTGCACCTGGCCGTAATTGTATTCCCGACCTGTCAACACTTTTTCAGATGAACGTTGAACGGCAACACTGGTTTCCCCTCCTCGCTTCTACTCTCCATGGCCAAAAGCGCGTGAAGAAATTCAAGGTTTATATATTTTTTTGTTTTTGTTTTTTAAAAGGTCTGCCATCTGCTTCAATAACGTCTTAAGAAATGAAAAGCGACACAAAAACATTGCAGGGTGTGCGCCAAATGAAAAACAAGACTCTGTTTGGCCCATGAATAAAGAAAAGCAGAGTGATTAAAGATGAGGAACTTTGTAGAATATTCACAAGTATACAATATGCGCGCCAGCGACTGCTCTTCAAGCTGTGTGCCCAGCGCCGCCCCACATGTGCATATGGTTCACAGTCACTTCTTTTCAACTATTTTCCTCAATCACTCAACAACGCGTCACATCTTTTCTCCATTCGCCGCTCTAATGAAGAATACGACCAAAAATGGACTGGCTGCTATTTTCGCTCATCGCGGCGGGAACATGCTACGGAGAGTCTCCACTCATCTGATTCAGTGGAGATATCTTGTAATCCTGAGTATATCACCCGTTGCATGTTTACAACTGTTCCCCAGAGCTACAGGAGGTGTGGGGGGGGGGAAACCCATCATGCACTTCCTGCATCCCATCACAATCCCAAGATGGAAACATGGGAGGGGGGGGGGGGGGGGGCCCCACC
>JAOPJI010000135.1:6504709-6516949 GCA_027122695.1 Merluccius productus
CCTTTATTGCTCCTTGCATGCCTAAACCCCTACCCCCCCCCCCCCCCCCGTCAACCCCCACCTACACAGTCCTACACGACAACACCGATTGCAATGGGAAGCTACCGGTGCAACACAAAGTGGAGTGATGTTATTTTCCATCCATGGTGGTCTCTTTCCTCCAGAGACAGCTTATGGTGACTTACTTGTCCTGTTTCTTTCTCTTTTTTTTTTTTTTTATGTCTCCGGTGGCCATTTATTATTTCCAAAGAAAGAACTGAGCTCCAATCAGTGTTAATTACACGTTGGAGATGTGAGAGTGGGATGAGTGGCAGAAGTAGTGTGCGGTGCATGACAGACATCTGGTCCGCGATAGGCCGGAGAGGAGATGTCAGAGGGAGGGAGTGGGCGGGGGAATACCTGGATACAGCCAGGAGCGGATCAGGCCAGGGGGGGGTTCGCTTTAAACCTGCACTTGACCCTGACTTTCTCCATCTGTCAATCAAGCGCGCTACAGCTGTCACGGTTCACAGGGCAGCGAGCCCCTCGGAGGAACGGACCACCGCCAGGGCGGATGTTGATTGGGTATGAGTGTGTGTTTGTGTGAGTGTGTGTGTGTGTGTGTGTGTGAGAGAGTGCATGAAGGATGAGAAAGGGAAACAGATAGAGAGAGTGTGTGTATGTGAGCGTGCACACTTTCATCCGTAGGTTCGGGTGTCGAGATTGTGGCGAGTTACCATGGAAATCTTCTTAACAACACTACTTTATCTGTAATAAAAGGTATTAGGAACATGAGTGGCATTTACAACACTAGGATCAACACAAACGTTAGGCTAATTTTAGGGATGTCCCCGATCAAGTTTTTTGGCCCCTGATCCCGATCCGAGTAATTTAATATTGAGTATCTGCCGATACCAAGTTATGATCCGATACTTGTATTTTCCTAAATACAGTGCACACTTTAAGTACATTCAAGTTATTAAATCAATTGAACAGCTCTGCAATGCATTTAGAAAAAAAATGCCTGCATCCAAGCTGTTCCTTATGTTTTTTTTATTTTTTACAAAATAACAAAGTAAACAAACCAAAAAATATTTGTACATGGCTCTTATCACAACTCCACTTAGTGCAGCATTAATTTGTTTTTTAACAAAATAACCAAGTAAACAAACTAAAAGATCTCTTTAGCTCTTATTAAATCCCCTTAGCGCAGCATTGTAGTAAAACGAGAACACTCAAAATGAGTAATATAATCACAATTCCACTTCGAAGTGGTGTAATAGCTTAACATTCAACATTCACAGTCACAACAAATGAAAATTACAATTACAAGTGCAGCATTATAGTAAAACTACTCGTATACCAAAAATACGGCGCAGTCAGCGAGCCGCAGCTTGTAAAAGAGCCGCTGTTGTGTACGTCTGTATGTAAGACTACATTACCCACAGTCCAACACGGTGTGACGTCGACTGCCGGTGTGCGCTAGTTTTCTATACAAAGTTTATTATTAATATATTGAACTTGTTGCATGTCTAAATTGCAGCAAATTTGACAGTTGCACGAGCGATACATCCGCCGAGTGGAACGGCCATCGGGATAATCGGCAGAATGGGAGACACGCAGTTGGGATGGGAGGCAGACACACAGAGATTCCTGCCTTTATAGTTAGATTTCCACATTGCAGACATTTTAGCCATGTCATGCCACAAATTGTGCTTCTGCCTCCTGCCACAAATTGCAGTGAATTCCTTGATTAGCTAGCGGAAAGAAATGCCTTGCTCAAGGGGGATAAGGCACAGGTCACGTTGAGAATTACAGTTTGATCAACCTTTTGTTTAATAAATACTTTCTGTTGCTTCCATCCGTTCTTATCTTGAATATAGCTCTATCGCCACAATATTATAATAATGAGCCAACTACAATGTCAAACAGCCACACTGACATCTCTTCAGGTTCTCTGACTTGTCTTGTCTTGGCTTGTCTTCCGACCACCAGACCACCGCAACACATTGGAGCTGGACCCCCTAGCAGGAACCGTCTGAATCCTCCAACACATTCAGAACAGTCCTGCCAGGATCGGAGGAAGAGCCAGAACCCATCTATGTTCATATTGCACTCATGTGGGCTGTCTCGTCCCGGGTCTGACTATAATACCTGCCTTCTCACATATAATCAATTCCCGGACATGCCCCCCCGCTTGAAGCGCTAAAAATGCCATTTCTGAAAATGCCTTTTCTAAATATGCCTTTTTTTTGTGTGTGTTTTGAAACCATGAAAGGTGTATGAAAAAAAAAACATTTATTTTTTTAAATATAATTTTTATGTAAAAGATTTGCAGCTGAAAGCATGTGTGTGTCGGAGCGCAGATATCCGCAAGGTGTTGTGGATGGCTGTGATTCAGCTGGATGTTACGCTCGATACGCCAATGAACCGAAGAACGCTTCGAATGTACAATCCTTTAAAGTGCCCTTTGAAGTGAGAGAAACATGTTGAAGCACTTGATACCGTGCCCGTATGACCTCACCCGGAGGTGAAACATTCTGGCTCTTTATAAATATATATTATGTTCTATATATATATATATATTTATATTACATGAACCCATTAAACCCTTGGACCATGTTTGGAAGACTTTTCGCGGCAAGGTTTGAACAAAAATCGGTAGATTATTTTGAGTTACGTTCTATTGTTTAACAAAGTTGCATGCAAAAAGTATTCGAAAAGTGGTATACAGTCCATCGTGTCCCATGTGCTTATTTTTGCTTGACACAGCAAGTTGTCCATCGTGTGTCAAATACAGGTGACCACCACTGATTCACACGCTGAATCATCTCCTAAAAGCCCTCAGCCCTCCCTGCGGACTTTGGCAGTGCATTCCCCCCAGGACATTTCCAGTGGCGTGTTGTTTTAAGCTTCAATTGATATGCTTCAAGTTGAATCCCAGGGGGCACAAGGAAAGGTCAGGAAAAAACAGGGAGTGAAGAAGACAGGAGGACGGAGCACAAGCAGCTACATTAGCACATATGGATTATCTGCCTTTCATTCCCAGGCCCTGCTACGGACCCTGCACATGTGGCGCTTTGACCGCGCCGCCAGAACCCCAGCGCTCATGTCTTAATTAACAAGCGGACAGCTGATCAATACGCGAGGAGCGGAGAGAGAGGGAGAGAACGTGGAGGTGGGACAGTCGGCGCGCATGCCGGTCCGAGGCCTGACTCTCCTTCCACCTCCTCCTCGGCTGTTGGGAGTGGAATACCGTAAGCGATCGATAGCACAGCAAACCCTGTTTTATGCTCAGATGACTTAGCACTTAGGTAAAGGCTGTGTGTGTGTGTGTGTGTGTGGGTGGGTGTGCCTCATATCTTGTAAGGACTTTCTAGTCTTTACTTATTATGCTTTTCAGGACAGGAGTATTGTACAAGAACATTTTAATATTTTCTATATGGACACCACAGCACTGTCTCCTGTACCGTTGCTTGTCTGTTGCTTGTTGTTCTTTTTTTCTGCTGTACTTATTGACTAAATATAAATATACTTTTAACCGGTCAAATATCTGTACATATTTTTCCTTAATTGGCATAGCCGATTGGATTCCCAACATCACAATACTGAACACAAGCCCTCGGGATACCTGACACAGCAAAAAATCAGTCTGTGTGTCACGGAAAGTTTATCAGCGTTCGCAGAGCATTCTGGGTAATTCTAGGACAGGATGACCGTTCTGTGATAAGGCTTTCACATTTGGTTGTAGCCAGGAGGCTGCTGAGACTCTAATCACTCACTCCCCACCGGCCTTCTTCACCCCTCTTTCAAGCCAGTTACCGATCCACCCCTGGACTCTGGACCGAAATCGTATGTTTATTTTTCTTTTCTCTCACACTGGAAACTTTTGGCGGAAAATTGAATTTAATGCCCAAGGGCACGATGGAAAATTGGGCAAAATAGCTTATTTTCCTCCCATCCCACTTTTTTCCACTCGTTCTAATGAATGGCGAAATAAGATATCTACAGGAGATGGTGTGTTGTCCTGGTTACTAGCGCTTGCAATTTAGAACCCATCAATTTATGTTAACAGCACGAGTGTAAATATTGGAAACGTATGAAAAAACTAAAACAAGCAAACAAGCAAACAAGCATGGTGACTGACTGTGCAGAGGTGAGAAATGCACCAACATTGCTAAAGACACACTGTCTGGTCAAAGAGATCACATATCCTCAAGTATTTTATACATTTTGCTTACTAAATGCATATTTCATTCGATAAATTAATGAAAGGTTGCAAAATAAAAAAATATATGAAGTAGTTAGTAGATCCTACATTAGTAAATCCTAATGTAGCAACACATGCTATTTAAACACCAAAACCACCTAAAGGCCTCTCAAACAATAAAAATCAATGAATAAAACCATTAGCTAAATCTAACAATGCATTGTCTCTTTAGCACCTTTCCAACTTCCCTCCGGTTCGCTGATACGTCCCCAATGGTTACCATTTAATCAGCGGCAAACGCTCTTAATTACAAGATTAGTCTCCAACCAATTAGCCAGCATGCTAATGGTTCTAATCCACCATTGACGTCGGCCTGAATTCCAATTAGGGACTAGCTGTTTCAATTCACCCAGGACCCATCTGATGGGTCATTACCAGCTAAGTTATCCTCATAAACGAACCGCGTCAACCAACACAGGGCCCATTTTGACAACAGCTGTAAAGGGCTTTAGTTTTTTTTTTTTATCACCGCAGCTCCATGAACCTTGGAAACACAGCATTCCCCTGAAGAAAACAAAGAGGCCTTCTAGAGACGATGATGGAGATAAAACACAACAATAATGATAGCTGACGTAAAGCATGTATAACAACACTTTTATGAATTTGGTTTGATAACACCGTATTTGTTGTATATGTTGCGTATATGTGTCTAATTGTGAATAGGAGTTTTGATTATTCATATTCTAATATAGCCTAATATAGGCCTAGCTATATAATATTGATCTCATAGTTTTTAGACATGACAAGACAGTTTAGAAAAAACCTTGTAAATACTTAAAATAAAGTGTATAATGTACGCTTTAACAGCTGGATGACATGTCAAAAAAAGGTATCCAAAATAAGCTAAATCCAGCAACAAATAAAAAAGCGCTCAACATTAGCTGTTAGATTTGGCGAGTAGGCCTACTAAAAAATGACGTTTAATTTCAGAAAATGTTAAATACTTGACTAAAGGCCATTGTAACTAAACATATGGAAAATAGTTTTCCATCTAATACTGCATATTTAAAATATTGCCCGATAAACACCTCCACCAAAATGGTACATTTCCGCCCAACACCCCTTCAAACTGAAGGCGCAATGTTAGCGCCCACCTGGTACTCGGTGAGTTATAATACGGAGGTAAGTTTGTTTTTTCGCTAACAGAGTTTATATTTCATTTATCATGTCTCATTAAATGCATGGGTTAATGTGCCAACTAAGAAATACAAATAAATGTGAATTCATCTGAAATGTACAATGTGTCGTTATTATATGACAATTGTAAAATGACCGCCAGTATGGGTCAGAAAAAAGTCCTGGTAGTTTTCTCCCGGCTCTCTGTGTGTTTGTTGCTCAGTAAAACAGCAGTGTGACAGTATTAGAATATGTAATGTCATAATGCCATAATGTTTAATAAGAAGAATAAATGTCCAGAAAACAGCCGTATGAACATAGTCAATAGACAACCAGTGTGTTAGCATTGTTGAACTTGACAGCGACACAAGCAGCACCATAGCGCTTGTAAATACAGTGATGTTTCTTATTCATCATTCATCTTTTGCGATGTGTTGATCGTGCATGTGCACCAATATGCATTAAAAAGTCTTTCCTGATCAGAACTGGAATAATATTATTATTCTGCTGTCCATGTTACGCTTGAGTTATATTAAGTATTTAAAAAACCGGATTCACAAATCTCAAAATCACCCAAAATTCAGGGCATTTTCTCTCAACTTTCTCAAGATACAGAATAAGCTGTGGTTCCTACCTGCCCTGGACCTTGATGTCGGATATGGCGTAGAAGTATCTTGACAGGTTGTTCTCGTCGACCATGGTAGCTCCGGTGGCGGGCTTCAGCAGCCTAATCCTCAGATCTGTGATGGTGAAGAAGTCCCTCAGGGTCTTGGTGGTGTCCAGCTGACCGTACAGCGAGGCCATGTTGTGGAGGCGGGGCCCGGCAAACAGCGCAAAGCGGTCCTTGATCTCAAAGCGCACCGTCTTGTCGTTCTTCCACACATAGCCACGGGAGTAGTCCTCAGTGCAGATGATGTCCAGCAGGGTGTGCTGCGTCAGCTCATTCACCGTCTTGGGATCCATGGTGAAGGCATCCAGGCAGTCGGTGGCGTAGAACTGGTAGGGCGTCCAGGTGCGGCCTTGGTCCAGCGACTTCTCCAGCACCATCTGCTCCGGCCGGCCCGACTCGAAGGTCAGGACGATGTCGTCGGTCAGCTCGATGGTCTTGTTCCAGGACAGGGTTAGGTTGACCTGCAGAGGTTTGGGATATTTCTTCCATGAGGTGGACTGCCAGAAGGTTGTGGGGTTGCGGCCCTCAAAATCAAACATCAGCTCCGGGGGGTGGGCCAGCTCCTCAGTCGAGGCGTCACACTCGTTGTTGCACATGTACGGATTCTCCTGTGAGATAAAGCACATAGGGCCGGTCACAAACAGGACATTACAGAAAACCCAAGAAACCCTCATACGATTCAAAACAAGCATAGAGGTACTGTTAATTGCTGATGTTTGGCTGTGTTTTCGCAAATGAGAGTAATTTCAGTATCTTTTATTCTCCTCTTTTCTATCAAAATTGGCTGTTACCATACAAGGCATATTTGTATGTATTTATATGTATGTATTGTATTTATATGTAATTTTTATTAGGCCGGCAAAAATACTCTTAAAATAATTTTCCCTATCTTTACAGGTCTTGTTTAGCCCCAAACAGCTGCACAAAACACTGTGCCCCCTCATCATCAACATGACATTGTGTATACCATATTCTCTCGCCGCCACTGCCACCCAAATTGCCAGCGTAATTGATATTCCTGTGGTATGCCAGGCGAGATGCGGGCAGAATCTCGAAGAGCGGTTCTCATGAAACACGCAAAGGGAACATGCATTTTTCATGGGGTTGCGTCTGCCCCGTACCATTGACAGCCACCGGTTTAAGTCCAGGTGCTAGAGTGTGTGTGTGTGTGTGTGTGTGTGTGTGTTTGCCCGCTATGGTAAGAGAGAGAAAGAGAGAGGGAGAAAATGATAGCAAAAGAGCAAATCCAATTAACATTCAACTCGCCTCGCTCTGGGAACAATGAGACTAAGTGCTGATGAGAATCAGATCAACTGTAAAGCAGCTCGATAATCAGCAATCATCCGAAAGTCTGAAACGTAACATTATCTAAAGGTGAAAACAGTATTGTGTCGCAACTGTGCCCTTGTAATCTGTCGCACAGCCTGCCATGACTCACAACCAGATCTTGTGTAATATAGAGGGCACTGGATGGAAAACACTGATGAGCGAATGCAATTATCCTCCGCAGCACAAAAAGGACCAAAAGGATGAATGGGATTTTTTCTTTCTTCCTTTGAAAAAAGGCATATCTTTGCCCGTAAATGTTTCTATTCAGTGGGTTATCTTGTGCACAAATCCTTCTCTATTTCTCTTTGGCTCTGTGTTGAGATAGTGATCGCCCGGGCTTCGGTTTATTTTCCTGTGGAGCGGTGATAGCGCACTCAGGGTGGAGTACGCCAGCGTTCTTCAGCTGGTGTAGATGACAAGGTGACACGCTACCACACGACTGAAGGATTGTGGGTCAATGGGCCTGGTTGGCATGAAAAAAATTAGAGGGCTAAGAAAGTTATATGATCCTAATGATGGTCCTGAAAAAGTGACTTACAGAGAGAGAGAGAGAGAGAGAGAGAGAGAGAGAGAGAGGGGGAGAGAGAACACTGAAGACACACAGAAACCAGGGAGGGCAGGTGTGATTGAACGGTCCTCATGGGACATTAAAATGCATGAAACCACACATTTAGAAGACTACCGTTTCAGAAAACGATGTGCGCGGTGGTAAGCGTTCCTCCCCTCTCACAAACACATTTTCCAACAGACTGGAACAGAGAGAGAGAGAGCAAGAAAGAGAGAGAGAGACAGAGAGAGAGAGAGATAGCGAGACAGAGAGGAAAGGTGGAGAGATAGAGAGACGGAGAGAGAGGCAGATACTGCCTTCCTGGTCTAGGCCTCAGGGACTTTAAACCGCAGCAGCATCCACCGTTTAGCCCCTTATGTTTGTGTGGAGCGTCATCATATTCCATGTTTGTTCCTTAACAACCTTGGACTGCCTCTCAATGTGTGCTCATTACACAGGGAGGAAGTGAGGGGGAAAGAGAGAAGGGGAAGGAGGGAGGGAAAGAGAGAGGGCTAGAGATGCAGTTAGGGGGAGACAGGGAGAGACCAAGTGCTCCCCCAGTAGCCCTGGAGAGGGTTCTGTGTATCAAGAGGAACAGCAAATGGCTGCCCCATTCTAGATAGTATAAAGTACTCAAAGATTGCTGTATCCATGACTAAGAGAAAAAACAATTTCGGCAAGAGAGATGGCAAGAGAGTAAATAAAAGGTGTCTATATGTTCCCCAGGCAAGGTCTTTTTTTTGGATTAAAACGTTGCAAGTCAAAAATATAACAACAGTATAATGAGAGCGATGAGTCTCATGATACTAGCGGGGGGGGGGGGGGGAAAATGTGTGTGAAAAATAAGTGTGCGACTCACAGCACAACAATAAATCCTGTCCATAAGCATTCTCCTGCTGTCCGCCATGATCACAGCCTTCATTATCAGAAACCCCCAAGCTCTCTCTGAGGACCACCATCGGCCGAGGACAAACCTCCCATAAGATCTCCCTCCCAACCCCCATCCCCACCTCAGATCACCATCAATAATACCCGATAAGGCGAAATCACTATTTTCCACTTGCACATTAAACCACATGCATTTGTATTGATTCCCCCTGCCTCAGGGCAGCACCTTTCTATTGGGCACTGTCAGTGCAGGAGAGATGGAGGCTGGGCTGAAAGGTCAAGACCTGCCATTGGATCTCCGGCACGGTTATTTAACAACAGAGCAGCAGCAGTGCCTTATGAAGATCAATTCCCCTCGCCGGTCATTCAAGACACAGAGCTTGGATGAATTTTGCCCCTGGGCAGCTAAGGAAATATATTTCAATCAGGAGAGACAGGTATAAAAAATGAACCACAGCATTTATTGACAACAACACATTTGGCGATTAGACAGCATCAAATTATTCTTCATGGGGACGATGGATCCATGCCGGGAGATGAGATTCCCCCTGATGGTGTCTAGACGTTGGTGGTGGTGGTGGAGGTGACTATAGATGGAATTCCTCGGCCCTGGAGGACACCATCTCTTTCTCTGTAGACAGGGGGATCCTAGTCCCGGAGGTGAAGGTGGGCTGCATTGAGTTGCAATGAAAACCACAGAGAGATATAGGGGCGGGTCTTCGATGACAGGGTGTCTGATAGAGCATATATCCATGAGAAATAGAAGGGGAATGTCATCTCCTGATTTAAATTTTGCTTTAGCTGCATTTAAATCTGGAGCGACTAGTATACAAAATGAACCACAACATTTATTGACAACATATTTGGCAATTAGACACCATCAAATTATTCTTCATATCCTTCATTCTACGATTGATCCATGAAGTCTGCCGGGAGATGAGATTCCCCCCAAAAAATAAAATAAAGTTCTTCCCTCCCATAACAATATATAATGAATATGAATGCAATACGCCATGATGAAGGAGTGCAGTAAAATAATTCTAATAAGTCAAACGCATAAAGTGATGATGGCCAAAGAGTGCCAGCAATGTCTTGTGGATTTCCAAGCAAAGGGAGGACAGAAAAGCTAGAGAGATAGCAATAACCCAGTGAACATAACCACAAGATCTCATCGTATACAGCCTATGTACGTGATAGAACATATGAAGTATGATATAGGGCGCTCGCCCATGGTGCACTTGACTGGGATGTTACTTATTGTAAGATGCAACGATAATGGACACCAGCTAAATGCTTGACTTACCACAGAAGTCATGGCTTGAAATACCTCTGTGAAGTTGATTGACACAGCATCAGGAATATGACGTCTGATAGGGTTGAATGCGTGAGAGGGTGACTAACTAGGGCTATTTCACCATGTACAGCAGCATAGGAGGCTGATAAAAACACTGTCATTTACAGTAGGCGTGAAAAGATGCTTGCCAGCATACTGAAAAGTAAATAAATAAAACATCAGTCCAGAAGTTCAACCCGCCTAAGTTCGATTTTTGCTCTGGCCAGCAGGGGGTGAACTGCCCCTGTTCACCCTCCTCCCGATCTCCGCCTTTGAGACTGTCATTGCGAATAGTTGCCATTGATCTGTGTTGCTGACAGAAATTATATCGCCGATCTGCTTGGATTTGTCCATGGGAGCAAAGCCTAATGTCACCCACATGTCGATGGGCTGCTGGTTTCATCTTCTGGAAAACGGGATGCCTATCGACTGAATGTAGGCTACACTTGCTGGTCAGAGGCTCTCCTGGCATGAGGGGAATCTATGAGAAGTCGTCGGGTAGATGAAGCACAGATTATATTCTAATGTTATTTTTTTTATTTAAAAAAGAAACAATGAGGCTAATTGAGTCCCATTTGATCCCGAACATCCACAATTGCACAACTCCCTGATAAGCTTGGTGGCATGACGGTTGCAGGTGAAGGGAAAAAGTTAATTGATTAGGAATTAATTGATGCTTGCAACTGGCCTGATGTGGGACAAAAAGGCCGAAAATCAACCGCTCTTCCCCGGGTCACCATCCCGGGAGGGCTAGTGCGAACAGTAGGGAGGAGAGCCAAACGGGCCACGTAAATTGTAAAGCTTCTTGATCTGAAATGCGGACAGATTGGAATGGGCCTCCATGTAAGTCCTGCAGATATGAAGAAAATGCAGTTGGGGTTGGTGCACAATATTATTTGAAGCTATTGCAATTGCATTTGTAAGATTGATGCACCTGCTGGCCGCGGCGATCGACTGTTGGCACAGTGGGGTGATGTTGATGCTGGGCATGGTTGGTTGAATGAATGAGCTGTGCTCCAGGGATAAGCTATGTTCTTGGGCTTAGGGTGAAATTGTGGCCATATTCCCGCATGTGGTGCATGTAATGGGCATAAATTCTCGGTCCCAACAGATAGACAGTTCAGCGGGGTGTTGACCTGCGTGCTGCGTGTGGTGGCCTGCTGAAAAAGCACAGTGATACTGATAATGTTTCCCGTATTTAAGAAAAATCGCCTATGAGAGCCAGGTAGGCTACATGTAGCGCTTCCCTCCTGTATCCACAGAGGAGGGAAGCGCTACATGTAGCTTGCCTGGCTCTCATCTCATTTGTTTCAAAAGGTCTAAAGGTCCTCGTTGAATAATTCCACATGAGCAGTCAACTGCATGTGAAAGTCATTACGTTCGACACAATGCAACGTAATTGGGGCCAAAGGGAGTTGATAAGATCGGAATTGTCGCTCTCCTAATGTTGTTATTGCTGACACTTGTATTGGCATGGCACCAGAGCCTGCCCTCTAATCTAGCCTAGCTGTTTTCCCAGCCATGCAAAACTAAGCTCCATCCAGGGACCAGTGACTTAGCGGCCAGGGGAAGACGCCGCGGCTGCACGCTGCAGCTAATAATGTCATGAACTCCACCACCAGATTAGTGACTGCATTGAGGTGATGAGAGCTTGTCGGCTGGTGCTGAACCGAAGTAGCCTGGCAAGAGCCAGCCCCCCCACGACAGAAAATACCTTGCAAGAGAGAATGGTAGAGCACTCAGGGAAGAAGTGTTGGTGTTGACCATGATTGGAGCCAGCTCTTTTGAGTTGTGATTGCTGGAGCCCTGGCCATGGGTTGGGCTCTCAGCTGCGATGTTAGTTCGGGTGCAGGTTGCAGTGTTTAGTGTATGGGGACGCCGATTCTCCTACGACTCGGAAAATAGGAAGTGGAAGCCAGAATTTCGTCACCTGACTGAACTTTTGCTTTAGCTACATATATAAATATATATAAATATATATATATATATATTAAGGCTGTCAAAGTTAAAGCGTTATTCACTAGTGAACGCAAAATGATTTTAACGGCACTAATTTTTTTAACGCGCGATTAACGCTGTGACATTTGAACCTCGGGCCACTCCGTAGC
>JAOPJI010000135.1:6521325-6533965 GCA_027122695.1 Merluccius productus
TGTGTGTGTGTGTGTGTGTGTGTGTGTGTGTGTGTGTGTGTGTGTGTGTGTGTGTGCGTGTGTGTGTGTGTGTGTATCTATGGGTCTGTGGTTTGGGTCAAACATGCATAATTCTGTGTTGTTGACAGAGGAGTTAAACCAGAGTCAAAATAAAAAAACAGCCAATCAGAACAAACCTTTGGAGGGCCAGGTCAGCCAATCGAAACAAAGCTCTAGTAACATTCTAGTGAAAATATATTCACGCATAGAAAAAAATAACAACATTCTCTTCAAGTACCGTCTTTCGTTCTTTCTTTCTTTCGTTATTTCTTTCTTTCTTTCGTTCTTTCTTTCTTTCGTTCTTTCTTTCTTTCTTTCTTTCTTTCTTTCTTTCTTTCGTTCTTTCTTTCTTTCGTTCTTTCGTTCTTTCTTTCTTTCGTTCTTTCTTTCTTTCGTTCTTTCGTTCTTTCTTTCGTTCTTTCGTTCTTTCTTTCTTTCTTTCTTTCTTTCTTTCTTTCTTTCGTTCTTTCGTTCGTTCTTTCTTTCTTTCTCTCTTTCTTCATATTTCTCCCCACCATTCATTCTTATTTGAGAACTTCCCTCACCCCCTTTCTCCCTCCCTTCCATCCCTCTCTAACCCTAACCCAATCTCTCTCTCTCTTTTCTTCCTCCCTTCCCTCCTACCTTCCTGCCATCCATCCTCCCTTCTTTCCTTCCCTCCTTCCTGTCCCTCCCTCCTCACAACCTCATGTAAATACATTTTAAATTGCGTTAATAAACATTTATTAACCATGAAATTATGTGAAACATATTCAGGAAGAGCAGAGCGAGAAGCTGGCACACCAGACAACCCTTCACCAAGCAAAGAGAACCAGTAGAAAGTATATTATTCATATTATTCATATTATTATTATTATTATTATTACTTAGTGTAAATGTTGATAACATAAAGGACAGATCCTTGGCCCTATAAGGAGCGAGAGAGAGAGAGAGAGAGAGAGAGAGAGAGAGAGAGAAAGAGCGAGGGGGAGAGAGCGAGGCAGAAAAGCATGGGGGTCAGCTGATCAGTGATTCAATTGCGTTCCGTTTCCAATCGTAGAAGATTCCAGAATGTTCCAATTTTCCAAAACCAACTTAACAATCTGTTCGATTATCAAAACCTGTTAATTGATCTGTTGTCTCAAGCTGAGCTCATCTGGTCTTGATCCAACAGAAAGTAAAGGTGTATTCCATGTTTTGGATCTCCATCCAGAGAGATTCTGCCTCCATTGGCTCTGTTCGGAGCCATTGGTTTGAAGAGACATCCTAACATCTGGGAGGAGGTTCTTCATGCTCTGAGCAGCTATGAGTCTAAGGAGATCAGAGGGACATGAGGGCACCTGTGTTTGGTCCTGGCTCAGTGCCGAGGTGGTCATGCTCTATACAAAGGGGTGGACTCTAAAAGACACTAGAGGACTCTAAATGTAGTCACACCAGCCTCACACAACATCACATGCACTTCTAAAACATCTCCTCCATCCAAACAACTCTCTCTCTTCTTCCTCTCCTCTCTTGTGACTCCATCTCTCCATCTCTCTGTGAAGAGGAGCCCGGTGTTTGAAACAGTCTGTGCACGTCGCGGCCCTACAGCTATAGCCTAGCTAGCCTACAGTTATCGCCTAGCTAGCCTACAGCTATAGCCTAGCTCGTCTACAGCTATAGCCCAGCTAGCCTACAGCTATAGCCTAGGTGGCTTATAGCCTATAGCTAGACAGCCTATAGCTCGCTAGCCTAGAGCTGGGTGGTGACCGAGTCCTCCATGACATCACAGCTGTCCTCAACAACATCATCGCAAGGCCCCACCCACCCGCCCATCACCACCACGTGCCAAGTGGCACCGCCCTCCAGAGCGAAGCCCTCGCAAAGACAGTCCCTTTGAGGTTCCACGGTGCAGCGAATCTGGCCTTTTGAAGTGGCGTCCCGTCGGCTTTGCAAATCAACAGCGCATGTGTCTCCCACTCGCAGACTCCATTTGGATTCACGGGATGTCGGCAGATGAGCCAGAGCACTCTCCACATTAATTAACACCTGGCCACATTATCTGTCCCACGCGGCGGAGTCCCACCGGGCTCAAAATTTAACACTGCGCCGCCGCTGCTGGGTGAGCGGTGCACAGAGAGCGCTCGGACCGCGTGTGTGTTTGCACGCGCACACGTGCACGCGTGTGTTTAAAGGGGTTGAAGGATGGGAAGCGTTTTTGCTATTAAGCTTTAATTGACAGCTTTACACATTGGCATAATGAGTGGGTGTTTCACGAGCGTCTTTATTGTGCGTCCCTCATTTTGGGTGCTTGGTATTTCATTGCGTCCCTTGGGGGGAAGGGGGTCTCCACCTGAGATTGAGATGTCTTCTGTCACAGCACTTCCTTAATATTAATATTAGTCGGGGACGCGTTTAAAGCAATACGAACCCAAGGCTTCAAATTAATCGGGGAAGGCGTCTCTTGTGATCCCGTACAAACAGAACAAGCGGTTGAATCCCTTGCGTACAGAACTGTAACTCTATGACTATAACTGTAACTCTGTAACTGTGACTCTATGAGCGCAGAGCACCGTTCTAGCAGAGCTGCGGAGATGTTTGTGATGTTATGACTGTGAATGAATGCAGGGCAAGACAAAGTACTTGATTATTGGAAGATAATTTGGCTGGTAATTAATCTTGCATTGTTAAATTTAGAAAATAATTACAGAAACAGAAATGCCAGTTTTGGGGCTTTCATGTCTAAAATGTAAAAGAAAGTGACAAAAAATCTGTCTGATTAGAGGAGGACAATGTAGTGCTCCACTAGTCAAGCTGAAGCCGAACACCACTGAGGTAGAGTGGATAGCTGTAATTGGTGCTCTGTGCCTGGGCAGCTTGTTGACTGAAGGATGTAGGGAGTAGGAATAGGAATGTGTGAAATAGATTTCAGGTAGAAAGGAACAAGGACCCTTAGCCAAGACGAATTCCTCTCATTCACCTTATCAGAGGAGCAACCAAAAAAATAAAAAAATATATAGCAAAATGCAAAACTAACAGCACTTGTTTACATCTCTCTTTAGCGGTTTCAAATAAATGCACACACTTAAAATGGTAGAATATGAAATGACTGTGGCTACGGGAAAACCACTGAAAGGGTACGCCTGTCACAGGCTGTGTCTGTGTCTGTGAAAAACAAGCGGTTTTGAGAGCCCAAAATGATTTCACTATATTATTTTTCATATGAAGCTAAGACATTGACATTCAAGGTGTTAATATATAAAGTCATTTTAATGTAATGTAGGGAAAGAAAATAAAAAAAAACAGAATGAAAGTTGACTGGATGCCAGCTGCTTATAAGCCGCTTTAGAACAAATTATGGTCTGCCAATAAGGGGTGTTGCGAGTGCAGTCCCAGAATACCAAGGGATATTGGAGGACAGAGATGCAGCATTCAGCCATTCTGAATCAAATTCAGGGGGGTCACGGCTCAGAATTTGATAGAAAATAGGACGCAAAGAATGGGTGGGGAGTGGATGGGGGGGGGGATAGAGTAGAGCTTTGATTCTCAGCCCGAACCTGACCCCGACCCGTTCGGGGCCCAAAACTGCGGCCGTAATGTCGGGTTCGGACGAATGAAAAGGTTGAGATTTAGAATAATTATAATATAAAACATTAGAATTAGCGGATCGTTTGCTGTGCTGCTCTCTCGCTGTCTCACACACCGTAAGCTGCTTGTAAAGTGCACAACTGCACATCGCACAAATAACCTAGGTGTGAAATAATAATAATAGTAACAATAATAACAATAACAATAATAGCCTACTCAAAGTCGTTTTACAGAGTGTGAACACAGAAAAATGGCTAATGTAAAGAAGAAGTTGGAAACAGGGGAATAGAGTTTGTCCAAGAAAATGTCAGAAAATTCGGAAGTATGGGACAACTTTGATTTAGTTGTCAACGGTGACAACATAGGCCTAGGGTTTCAGTTAAATGTCGTAAGAGCGACTGTGTGTGTTTTGACTCCGCGACTCTGGACTGTAATCAAAGAGGCCCTAGGCCGATAGGCTATATTTCATTTTACGGGTCGGGCCGGGCCTGATTTTTTAGGGCCGATCAAAGCTCCGGGATAGAGTAAAAATGAGGTTAGACTAGAAAAAAAATGCCCAGTCTGCTGGCCCACAGTGTATCAGCTCATCCTTTACATCTCCTGAATCTGCCTTGTTATTAGAGGCTTTTTATTCATTTGAAATGCCAAAGTCAGGGCTGGAGCATTGCTGAAATGTCACCCTTTCACCGTGTATGGTAAAAATTACTCCGCATTTGAAAGGCAACATTCTTTCCACTCCATCCACCCACCTCTCCTTTTTTTGTGTCCTACTCTCTCGCGTCTTTATCTCCCTCCCTTTCGCTGCGTCACTTCATCCGGCATCCCTCTTTCTTTTGTATTCTGTACCCTTCTCTTCCACTCATCCCCTTTTTTTTTTTCTCTTTCTACTTTCCTAATCTATTTCTGGTAACCATTAAACCTTTTAGAATTTGAGTATGTTACATTTCTAACAGAGGTTACGTTTAGTTTTGTGTTCAATGCTTGTATTCTGCCTTACTAAATATACCTCACACCCCCTTAAAACCATCAAGAAAATGCATACATGTGTTGTTATCTATTTGAATACATTTTGTTTTCTGTTAGCGTTAACAGCTGTAGTGGAGGTTGACATGATGGGACATGAAAAAACTGTTGGGTGTTTGATAGCAAAGGGAAACACAAGTTTAATTTCATCTGTTAAATGAGCATTTGTCAGTTTCAGTAGCCAAGTAGAGATGTTGGCTGTGACACTGAGTCAGCATGCCAACACAGTTGAGGAATTCAAATGTTTATTTTATGAATAATCCTGTCTGGTTTCTGAAACATGAATAGATGCAGACACTATTTCTCAGGATTGCATGTTTGAACCTCACAAAGATAGAAATAATCAGTTTTTGATTTTTTTTTTTATCACAGAGCAATCCACTAGTACCCTTTCCCGTGACTCCGGGGTAGATCAACACATCTACCCGAGATAGAAAGAGACGTACGGGGGCACAAATCCTTGCAGAGGTTTCTGCCCCAAGTCCAAAGAAAAAAGGCCCCACGCCGACTCGGTAAATGAAATCATTAGACTATCACTGAAGTGCCGCGTCATCTGTGTCAGCTTCAACAAAGCTCTGAATTACTGCTGCTCCCTAAGCGCCGCTGTCTCATTTGGGCCTGAAAGCCACGCAGGCCGGTATGACATAACAAATTGTTCCGGGTGCGCTGGAGGTGTGAGACAAAACAGTGAGAGTGGCCCATAAAAGATTCATGCGTTTGATTGTGCCTTGTTGTAGACAAAGCGGCGGATATGTCTCGTCATCACAAGACTTCACCGGAGGCCTGCGTGACGCGGGCGCATTATACAACGCCGTAAGAGTCACAACTAATACGGTTCAATCGGTCCATGTTCGGGGGGGGGGGCTGTTGCAAAATATCTCTGTCACTTGTCGTGGTGAATACCGTTGAGATGCAACTTCATCACGCTTGCTTTACAGAGCTGAACCGCATAAGGCTTCGGCATTTCCCATCAAAAGCCACAGGAGGAAAAATAACAGATAGATGCGCATTTAATGTGGTCAGGCAGGCGTTGGACACCACACCAGTATTATGCAAAGAAGGCACTTAATAAAGGGGTCCAAGCTAAAACAAGATGAATAAGAACGCTTTCCTCAGAGAAAAATAATACATTATAGAATAGTGTAGTTGCTAAATAGTCTCAATACCCAGCAGAATATACTTGCCCCTTAATGAAATGTAAATTAAAAGCCTCTTAAAATAGTGTTTTTTAATTCATTGTTAAACAGAGAGTGCCTGGTTTAAGCTTTAGTTTGGTAACAGCTTCAGGTGAGGTGAAACATGCGAGCATGGTCTCTAGAGTATAATGATTGTATGATATCGAAGCGGATAAAGGTTTGACAGCCTTGTATTAAAAAAAACCTCTAATTCTATCTTGTATAAAGAAATGGTTGTGGAACTGGGCTAACAATACTGTGAGAAAGATATTAATATCAATATGTATTTCATGGTGTCCTCAAGTTATCTGTGCTCTTGAACTGAACATTGTCAACATTGTCAATAATTCCACAATATGTATGTTTCTTAAAAAAACAAACAAATGTAATGCACAACACACACAACAACGATGACATTACAATATCCTCAACATAAATGCAACAAAAATAGATAGATAACTGGACAACAAAATAAAATAAATAAACAAAAAAGACAGAATCAAATGAAAATAGACCCTAAAAGGATCCCTACAGTAATTCAAATAATTTGACTCACAGTACCAATACATTTAGAAACAAATATAATACGACAGGCTCGCATATGGTCCCAGTATACAAAACTAAAACTCTACCATATGATAACAGACTTCCTCATAGTCCCACTCTTCACTAGAGCACATGTATGTTCACTTTAAAACAACTTAGCGTTGCCATGTTCAGTGCAATTGGATATGCAGTAGGTACGCCTATTGGGAAATTATTCTAAATCGACTTTTCAAGCATTGTGCACGCTCTGAAAAAGAAAAATCTCCAGCATGAAACACTCATGCGTGTGACAGAATGGATGTGTTATAGACAACAAACCTGCACTCAACCACGGAGCTGTGCAAGAAGATATTGGTCTACTGTGACCACAAAACACATTGCTTGCTTATTTTTATGTCCCCACATGCATAATTCATCTGTCTCTGTATTTACAACGCTCAAAGAATTAACCTGTCACAGATGTCTAGGAAGGGGAGTGGTGAGGAGGGGAAGTTAATGCCAGCATATCTTTATCTGTCAGGACGGCTGCCTCGCACGGGGCACCGAAGCCGCATGTTTTAAACGAATCCCAGGAATTATGCATCATCGGCTGACAGAAAACAAGGTGCAGGCAAATTAAAAAGGAGCAGAGACAAAAAAAGGGGGTGGTGCTGCACAAGGTAGAGGATAAATGACGACCCACCCACCCACCACAGCACACCGCTCACCACCACCACCGCCGCCGCCGCCACCATTCACCCCTCTAACCACCCACCCTTCATCTCAGGGAGTCTGGGGACATGTCGCGTGTCATCCTGGCGTGTCGGTGCCCAGCAGTGCGGGGATGATGCGGCGGGCAGGGCAAGTTCACCGCAAGAAGTCAAGGGCAGAAGGGGAGACGTTGGCCGGGCTAAACGCTCCAACTGTTCCCTGTCTTCAAACAAAGGTTTGGGTGACTGGATCTCACCCAAGGATAAATGGGTTGGGCGGTGGTGGTGGTGGCGACGACTCAGAAAGGTGTTGCTGCAGTTGGGATTTTGTCCTACCTGGCAATTAGAGGATTTCAACTAATTTTGATTTTTTTCTAGATTATTTTTTTAGTTACGTTAGTTATATTCATCAACTTCCTCAATAGATCACAGTATAAACGTCTTCCTCTTATTTGTAGCGCCCACTTATCAACTTCCCTTTAAAATAATAATATAATATACGCCATTTGGTGGACGATTTTATCCAAAGCGTCTTACAATAGTGTGAGTGCATACATTTTTTAGCATGGGTGGGAATTCCCCAGTGGGAATCGAACCCCCTAAACCTGGCAACGTTCACGCCATGCTCTACCCGTTGAGCTAGTCGGGACCACAAATGACTGTATACAACATGGACAGCGTTCAAGGTTAGCGGTGTTGGGCTGCATAAAAGTCCTTTTTATAATGTTTTTTTTCTAAAGAAGGATTTCAACATTATATGACAACAGCTTTTGTGGGCTCTGGCGACACTGACTCCACATTCACAATGGCTTCTTCCACCATTGGCAACTAAGATAAGCTTGCGATGGCTGTCGAAGGCGTAGCGGTCTCCGAGCAGCTTAGTGGTGGCGGCGGCGCTCCTCTCGTCTTCCCATCCTCGCCCGCCGCTGGGGGGGGTTTCCATGAGGAACAAACAGCCGACGTTCCTTTTCATCCCAGTTCAGAGGAATTAGAAATAAACTACAAAAGTGAAACTACGTGATCACTTTTACAAATGTTCTTTCGTCGTTTTGCCTTTTTCTAGGCTTGACACATGACTTGTGATATGAATCTACATGACTCGCCAATATAAGGCCTGCACCAATGGGTTGTAACGCCTCGCTTAACTGTAACTTGGGCTCGAAGTGCCTTGGCTGTAGTTGATTAGTCATTGGCTTGTTCACTTCCTTCCAGCAACACTCCTAGGTTGTTGGTGTTGTTTTTACATCTTGATATACTGTGCATATTGCTCTACAATGGGAATTTAAAGGTATTAAATCTTTCTGATGAAACTATTAGATGTCAACTGCACCCATTTTTCATTGTACAGAGGAGCTGTTGTACCGAGAAACTTGCTGAAGTCTCCTGAAAACCTGGAATGATCCTCAAATGAAGCTACAGCATATCGTTAATGTTATTAGATTCCTATAGCATGTCTGAAATGTGAAATGTTAGCAGGCACAATTTCTCTTTAAATTGCAAATCACTTTAGGCGACAAATGCTTGATGTTTGTGTTTGTTTACGTTTGCTAATTTCTCGTGCCCTTTACGTTACAACTGCAAAAGAGGTGATTACATTCTCGAAGGAAACAAATTGAAGAAAGCGAAACCACTTTCCGTCATTAAAGCAGAAAGAAACGGCTTGTGGTTATGAGGGAACTGTCATTAAATCCACCGTGGCTAAGTCACTCGACACTACAGACAAATAGAGAGTGCGTATAAAAAGGAGAGACAGAGCGAGAAAGAGAGGAGGCAAAGAACGAGAGAGCAGGAAGGGAAAGGGAGAGGGGGGAGTAATTAGAAATGCTCTATAAACTATGAACGCATGTCTCCTTACCAAATTGAAAATGATTATGGCAGGCTTTAAATGCTCTCATCTTTTAAGACATATCCTTCTTTACAGTCATTGCCCATTAGACCCATGTGGCGTAACATTGTCATAGCTACCATTGCCTATTACCTCTCCGCAAACTCCTAATTGGATAATTTGTATCAATCTGCATTAAAATGCAGAATAATGAATACCTCTTCTGACGTATAAATCATAACTGAAAGTAGGACTGAGAATTGAACTGCAAATTTCGCCCCCCCCCCCCGAAAAACAGATGCCAAGACAATGGCACGGCGGATAAGGCTGCGTTGGTAAATGAACCGTTCCAGCTGTACAATCACACAGCTAGGCACAGGCTGTGTCTGCAGAACCTGCCAACCGTCTGGTGTGTCGCAAACCAAGACCTTTAAGCCAGTGGTGAAAAATGATGAGTGACAGGCGTGGGAGCACACAGCGGGACAAAAGACAAAGGACACATTTTTTGAGGAAACCCTCGAGCTCAGTAGCTAAAAATAAATAAGGGCTAACTCCCGGATGCATTAAACACCTGTCTTAAACACAAGGCTACTTCTGGGGGCTCCTCTTCCCGCTGGAGCAAAGAGCAGCCGACCAATGAGCCGAGCAGCGCGAGAACCAAGGACGGCTAAGTGTTCCCATTCATCCTTGCCTAGGCCTTGACTATCCTGATATTGAATACCTTTTACCTTTCAACAAATAAGGCCACCCACCCGACGCCCCCTCCCCTCGACCTACTCCACCTTTATTTTCCATGGAACAACACCCGACCTCGTGGAAGTAAACACCGAGCTGAGCCAAGTGTCTTGAGAATCTGGCACGGCTTCGAAAAGCGTAAGCCAGACAGACAGAGAAGGGGGAGGCTAAGCCCCCTGGTGGCTTGGGAAGGGACTTGTGGGTAGGGGGGGATGCAGAATAGGGGGGAGGTTGGGTGTAGGGGTGGACGAGCGAAGTCGAGTTCAAATGGGGGGCTGGGGGGGGGGGGGGGGGGGGGGGGGGGGGGGGGGGGGGGGGGGGGGGGGGGGGGATATCTCGGCATGTGTGCCATGGACGTCGACGATCCAATCTGATTAAGACCCAGGCAGGCATCTGCAGGCGATTGGCTGCCGGAGCTCATTTGCATGCTCCACTCATCCCATCGGCCGCCTCTCTGCCGGCAGCACCGGAGGATAAGGTCAGCCGTGTCAGTCTGGTCCGGCGCAGCGACAAGCCCAGGAAGCGGACAACTGTACTTCTTTTCACGCGCGCGCCGTGTGTGTTCTAGATCATCAAAGAGATAATGATGGTCACTAAACGCCTGTCAGTTGCAGCAGCAACAACAAAAAAAAGGTTGTAATTGTCGGGTAGCGTTCGCTGTACTCTTGGTCGACGAAGATGACGATTCTATACGTTCTCCTTGGTATGCGAACGATTGGCTAATTGGCCCCTTCGATTCTGTATAGCATACATGTGATGTGCCGCTATGTTATCTTTATAAATCAACTTCAACCTCAAGTTGTGTTTTATAAGGCTGGCACAATTCGTAATTTTTTTCGATTGCCAACTCCCCCGATCGATTTAACAAAGGGCTGCAAATCTGTATCTGCTGCATCAGCGATCAGTGAATAGGCGTACCTGTAGAAGTACATCTTAGAGATGACAGAGCCATTCTGTTGCTTTGGTCTCAAAAGATCTTTTGAGATTTTTCGCCTATCGTTTCTTTATTCCCCCCTCAAATTTCAGCGTTAAGCAATATTGGGACAGAGAAGTTGAACAAACCCTGTGTAGGCCAGTAGCTGCATCCTCCTTATGTTCAAATCTGGCTCCCAAATGATGCTGGCTATGTCTGTACCAGGGAGCAGGCTTAGATAAATTGTCTAACTGGCATGGAAGGTGAAAGCAAAGTTGTTCTGTATCCTTTAGCCAAAAAATATCTGAATAAGGTCTCTGGATATTGTCACTTGTTTACAATAGATCCAAAAGTCTTTCTCATAGAAAGTCTGCAAATGCTATGAAGAATAATGTATTTGAATTATGTTCAAATAATGTATATCTCTATCAAAGAGATAGTAACGTACATTTTCCAAACAGCACATAACCCCGGGCTTTTTCTATGTCTCGAGAGCTGTCCAACGAGGTATAATTTGTGGTATTCCCTAAATCCTAACCCAGGGAAAGAAGTGTGCATACATCCAGAATGCGGAGCTGAAGAGGCGGACGGATCGGAGCGATTGCGCAATACAACACAGTGCACATGGCCAAACTGAGCTTAACTACTAAAGCTTTACTACTGTCAGAGCAAGTAGGCCTGTTGGCTTTGTTCTACATTTTAATTGTTATTTGCACAGCTGTGTATTTTGTTAAGCAGGAGAGGAAAACCTGTAATTTTAGTAATTTTAGTAATTTTAGTCTGTTATTGTTGTTGAAAACAACTGAAAGAGCATTCTGAGAGGTCTATTTTTATTTAATATAGGCTATTTATTTTATGTCATTTATCATTTACATGTTGATATGTTGTGCAGCTGTATATTTTCAAACTGGGAAGGAAACCCTGTCTTTGCTTTTTGTTTTGTCTTTGCTTTTTGTTTTGCTTGTGACATCTCACATGTGGCTTTGACTTACAACTGAACTAAATTAGCCCACTTCACAGAAAATACCGAGATATATATCGTGTATCGCAATTCAGCCTAAAAATACAAAGATATGATTTACTTACTTATGTTGCACTACACGCGTTGCCAGTGAATGGAGCCTGCACAACAAACAGCCGTGAGGCGGCATATTCCTTGCTCTTAATCAGCAGTGCTGCTGTATTATTGGTTTACAAGAGATGCAAGTTATCATGTTCTACTTTTCACAAGGCGTTCTTTAAAATAATTGTATTCTGTCTGCAAGAGATGCAAGAAATGATTTTCTACTTTTTTTAGGGAACTTGCTTTTTACTTAAATGTGACCTTTCTCACAAGTTTCTGGTCACACCAAGCGATGTCTTTGACTCAACTGCTCAAACTGTTCGATAAATAGTTTATCTGTGTGTCTTTCCTTAAATTATTCTAAAATCAAAGATAAGATATGCGCTTCTTCGTTAGAAACAATATTCCAGCTTCAATAGTTCAGCATATTGTGACGACCCTGGTGAGTCTTTGACTCCGCCCCCTTGCTGTTTGGTTTGCCTGTGCTCTCTCTCTCCCTTTAACAGGTGATGCAGTTCAGGTGTGCCTGATTGGCAGCAGGATGAAAGCCCTTTTATTTACAACACTCCCATAGACTGACTTTGCATGACACTTTTGATTACTTGCATTTCACTGACTTACACGACACGTCTTTATCTTTATCCTATTTACTTCTCTATGTTAAAATGATCTTATTACTTTAATAAATTCTTTATTATTATTGTAAAACGGCGTTGTCTCCCCATTTCATGTTTCATGCGTAGAGCCGGCATGTCACAATATTTACAGTAATACCTTGTCAGAGCGCTACTATGAGGGCAGTGTGTAAAAAAAGAAAAAAGAAGCATATAAATATTGTTAATTAATCGTAATCGAGGTTTTGAAATAATCGTGATATTGATTTGAAGTCGTATCGCCACACACATCGCCCTACTTGTGATCCGCGTTGTGTGTTCAGAGCATTCAAAGCATCCCTACATTGACATAGACAGACATGGCATGAGCAGCCTCCCTTCTCTCCCCCGGCCCCCGGGGGGGGGGGCCGCCCCCCCCCCCCCCCCCCCGACGGGCCGGGGCGGCGAGGCGGGGGCGGAACAGGGACAGAAC
>JAOPJI010000135.1:6653487-6666324 GCA_027122695.1 Merluccius productus
TCACTCCAAAAGGCCCAGCGAGAAGCAGCGGCGGCGGAGGAGGGAGTTTTTTTTATCACTGCCGCTGGTAGGCTGGTAGACCGGGCTTTTTGTGGAAGGAGCCATTCACCAGGGGGGCCCACTTATGGCCACCTAACGGTTTCCTTACACACTTTTACTGCTCTACTGCTGGATTCGCTCATAAAGAAAACGACGAAAACGTCCCCGCGGGTGGATCGGACAGACTTAGTTAGCGTTAGCGACCGAGCAGAAAGCGAGGGGGAAGCGTCACGGGTGTGAATGCAGATGCACCATCAACACGCCAACTTCTATTAAGTCTCTTCTTTCCTTTCGCCGTGTGTAAAATAACCGTCGGCCATTAAAGCCCCGAGTAGTTTAGTTTCCCTCCCCCAGGAATAAACACAGGCTATGAGAGAGAGGGTGTGTTCAACGTCCCGTGCATTTTTATTTCAGCTTCTCCACCTAGACTATTTTTTAGGAGTGCCCCTGTGGCCGCAAATGCAACTGCAAATTAAAAATCGGAGACTGTTTCGCGAGGGGTGGGGGGGAAAAAGTACAGTTACAGGCCCGGAGAGGTATTTAATGACCCGCTTATGGCGAAAGTTTGTCCTGTAAAAGTGACGTTGCTTACGTTTCAACGGCCATGATAAATGTGTGCCATTAAACCGCACTATATATAAATATTAGCCAAATACCGGAGGCCTCATGGCGTCCAAAGAGTCTTAACAGTTTTTGTGTGTGTGCCTGTCCACTGACCTGTCCAACAATGAACCCTTGTTCTCCTTGTGCCCCCCCCCCACAGCCCAGCCAGTGGATGTGCTCAAGGTGCTTGACTTCAACAGCTCCCCCGAAGGAGTAAGGAAAGCTCCGGGCTTCTGCGCGGTCCGCAGGGGGTCCCAACCCGACGTGGCCTACAGAGTGGGGAGGACGGCCCAGATCAGCGCTCCTACCAAACAGCTCTTCCCAGGTATAACCTCAGCACCCCTGTTGAGTGTGTGTGTGTGTGTGTGTTTGTATCTGCATGCATAGATGTGTGTGTGTGTGTGTGTGTGTGCGTATCTGCATGCATGGATGTGAGTGTGTGTGTGTGTGTGTATGTGCATGCATAGGTGTGTGTGTGTGTGCGTGCATATCTGCATGGATGTGATTGTGTGTGTGTATCTGCATGCATAGGTGTGTGTGTGTGTGTGTGTGTGCGTGCGTGCATATCTGCATGCATGGATGTGTCTGGTGTAAAAATTGGCCCAACCAGAGGTACTGATATGGAGGTGAAATCCCGAACTCCCAGTGGACTGGGGTTGAGAATAGATCAGCAGTGACTTCTGCTGTTTCTTCAAATAAACATCTCCGGTGACTCCACTCCCATTCCCCTCCCATCTTTTGTAAAAATCTGGACTTTGCTTGTATAAGGGTTCAATTAAGTTTCATTTTTTTTCCTCGCAAAAAGGCTGCTACCAATTACAATGGAATTGTTTACTAGGATATTAATGACGACATTCGGTGGACGGACCTCGTCGAAGGAGGTGTCCCTCGTTTGGGCGCGTGGATGGCGTCGGTTCCTCCGGTGGTATGCCGCGTTTTGGCCCCGCGAGGATAAAAAACCCGACCGGCCGTCTGACTTCACCTCACAGTCTGCAGTTGGTGGCGCATTGTCTAACTTACACACGTCCGCCGCTGCTGCTGCTGCGCCGCTCCGCCTCTGAGACATCGGCCTGTTGTTTGTTTCTCTAGGACGGACGCCACGCTCTTTGATAAACGTTTCCAACATGTGAGCTACTGTTTTTCTATAAAAGGCTCGCTGCGACGCTCACCAAGCGCTACGCTAAAGCCACGAGATAGCGAGCGGTCAGGGAAGCCCGGGGAAACCGGTTGCAGCAGAGCATGTTGACAGACGCAGGCAGGTTTCTTTTGTCGTTTTTTTTTACAAGCCATCCCGTTTGCTTTTGTGGCCAGGCTGGAGTGCTGGTGGCGCTGAAAAGCACAATACACACTAAAAACTAACACAATGAAGCACTATAAAACCCCCCGTATCCGCTGGAGACCTGTTGCTAGTCCTCCTCCTATTACCTGGCTACTATTTAAAGAGCCACAAGTTGATGAGCTGTGCCCTTACAGGATAAACTACAGCCGCACACATTTATTGGGAAAACCAAATAAAAATAAAATAAAATCTCTCGTGTGTATTTTTTCGCCGGGCCCTCTTTCAGTTTGGCCCGGATTGGAAAAAAGTTTAAAAAAAATAATATATATATGGGCCACGAGTTAGTGTGCTGCAATATTTTGCAATTAGGTTATTGTGATTCTTGGCCCGCAAAGAATGGCCTGCGAACCTTTTCGGGGTGGAAAATCCTAAATGAGTATGATGGAGCGAGACGGGCGGAGCGGCGGACGCCGAAGGAGGAATCAAAAGGTGTCACAATGTTCTCAGCTTGGATAATACGGCTTTTATTTGATCCATCGGCTGCCCGGTGGTTTCTTTACTCTTGCCGGAATGACCTAGCCGCTATTTAAAGGAAATACACTTTTTTAAGCATTTATTGGCCTTGTTAAATTAATGTGGCTTCAGGAGTGGACTCTTTAGTCCTTCGGGAAGATGCCAACTGCTTGCTTCGTGACTTTAATAAAGAACAACCCCATGTCCAATTGTCTAGACTAGAAGGTTTTTATGTGAAATTAAACAGTTTAGGCAAGTTAATCCTTTAAAGGCCCAAACAGAGAAGAAAACGATGAAGAAAACGTTTTCACCTCTCTGAATTAGTTTCAGGAGGCGTCTGATGAAGAAAGTGAATATTTTAGTACGTTGTCAGAGAAATGTTGGGCAGAAGTGGAGCAGCTGAATATCTGTATGTATTAGCAGAAAACAGATCATAAATATTAATCATGGGACACTTATTAAATCATATTTTTTCCTTTTTTTATTGATAAAAAAAACAAAACTGGATAAAATTCAACTACATTGAATAGATCCAGCAAAAATCTTCATTGAAGATGATAGTCCAAAAAGCAGTTATTTGCGGTTGCACATGGTGTTTGGACATCCATGGGTGCAGCGTCTGTCCCTTTTGGTCTTCACAGGCCAATGTGCCACTGTGGTTCTTGCGAACGTCCTGTCCCGCAATAAATATTTGTAAACTTTATTTATACAGCCGCGAGTGACGTCACAGTCCCACATTTAAACGCCCATATTTGGAAACCTAATCCCACCCCACCAAAAGTTTAAAGAAAAACTCACAAACCTTGACATGGGAATTATAAAAGGGGAGCCCCCCCCCCCACCCCCGCCCCACTTCTCTACATAAATGATTAAAAAACAACAAACTACTGCAGTAAAATCACCTGGAGGGGGAGAAGGGGGCAACCTCATTAACATTACATTGGTCATGTCAGTCTCTTAACCAAAACATGCCTCTTCCTCTCTCCCTCTCCCTCTCTCTCTCTCTCCCTCTCTCTCTCTCTTTTCGATCCTAAGGAGGACGCTTCCCAGAGGACTTCTCCATCCTGTTCACGGTGAAACCCAAGGCGGGCCTGCAGTCCTTCCTGCTGTCCATCTACAATGAGCAGGGCATCCAGCAGCTGGGTGTGGAGGTGGGCCGCGCGCCCGTCTTCATGTACGAGGACCAGAACGGCAAGCCAGCCCCCGAGGAGTACCCCCTGTTCCGATCGGTGAACCTGGCCGACGGAAAGTAAGTGATGATGATGATGATGATGATGATGATGATGATGATGATGTGGCGGTAAAGCACTCGTGGCTGGTGAGATAGGGAGAGAAGGGAGGAGGGGTTTCCTTGATCCCATGATGGTTGAGAAGAAACGTTGTGCCTCTCCCTCCCTTGGCGGCTCTTGTGACCTCTGGTCCTCGTTTCTCTGGGTGTGATGCAAAAACATGTTTACAGAAAACAAATTTAAAAAGCTATAACAGCGAATACAACTCTCTAAAAGCCGTCACTTCACTTGACCGAATGTACGATTGAATGTACATTCGAAAGTGTACATTGCGAGGATTTATTGGACCAGTGTTGTACACCTAAGATGTATCACATGCCAAAAGAAGCAAACCATTTCTGCACTATTTCCTCCTCCGCTCAATAGCTTATAGTTTATTATAGCATTGCCACAAACCACTGAAGACTTATTATTCTTACGTTAAGGCAAACAAAGGGCATATGGATGTCATCTCCTTTCCCCTATTTCACTTATTTAGTGAGGTAGATTGTTGACAATAACAAGAATAACATAATTGGCTAAATATTCATAAATCCCTGAAACGTCTCATACAGGGAATATAAAACTCAAGCGAGACGAGCTGGTGTCCTTTGAACAAAGCCAAAACAGACGTATTTTGATGGGTTTGTTATTTTGTGTTGATTCACGCAAAATAAATACCGCAGTGTTTGTACAATGTAATGGATATGGACATGTTTTAACGTCTCATTATAAATAATACAAAAGGATTGCGAATGAAAAATATTGCAAAAAAAATCGGGGCTCAAGAGGATAGGTTTTTGTTTAGTGGCTCGATTCTTCTCCTTCCAAAGGGTTGGTTTGTTATTCCTGAGTCACATAAGCTGTGACCATAAGCCGTTTGTACTTCTCCTAACGACCCAAAGTACAAATAAAGACCCTTCGACATACTTGTGACCGTTGGACTAACATCCTCCGTCTGTGTTGTAGATGGCACCGCGTGGCCATCAGCGTGGAGCAGAAGAGCGTCACCATCATCGTCGACTGTAAGAAGAAGGTGACCAGGCCGCTGGCCAGAGGTGACCAGGCGGTCATCAACACAGAGGGCATCACCGTGTTTGGCACCAGGATTCTGGATGAGGAGGTCTTTGAGGTAAGGCGGCCATATTGTTATTTTTGGCGCCCTCTCTTTTGGTTTAAAGACGTCTATATTTGGACTGTAGCCATATGTCAGTGCAAAGCCTTTGCCCTAAAGAGCTTAAACACATCTTTCAACCAAACTTATCACAAACTACTAATTTAGGATCAAACACATGTTGCAATGTATGTTTCTAATTGGCCCAGAAAGTAGTGCCAGTTGTCACTGGCCACCATGAAAAGCTAATAAAGTATCGCCGTATTAAAGTGCGTCAAGTTTTTAACCAGGCTTATTATTACAGTTCAATCCGCAAACATAGAAGCTCTTCATCGAAGTTTCCATTGTTTGCACAGGTGCGTGTAATAAAAGAGTTGCATAAATTAGTTGTTTAGCTGGAGTCACAGCTGATTGTTTTGTGTTATGTGGATGGGATTGGAAGCATATTGCAGATCCTACTCCCAGAAGGAGACCGACAGAAAAGCAGCCATCGACATTGAAAGTCTGCATGCCCTCAGAGTCCTCCTTGCGTTTAAATTAAAACTTTGTGTTCTATTTTGTTAATAAATGCTTTTCGATGGAGCAGAACCACATTAGCTTTGTTTTTACAGTGAACGCCAAAGTATGAGGACATGTTCTGTGGCAAATCATTCAAATTCAACAACAGCAGAAAACGTTAGAAAACTTAACGGGGGGCAATTCAAATGTAATTTTCAACAGATACTTTTGTGTTTATAAGTAAGGAAGGAATTACTATGACACTTTCCTAACATATTGGATAGACAAATGTACTCTTATGACATTTTAGAATCATTTAATCCGACTTCACCACAGGATAGGGAGTCCTGTTTTTTACATGGATATTTGGTTTCCTTACTTGGAGGTAGTGTTGACGTCGTTGACAAGCGATGGATAAGATGGATAAGAAGACAATAGAATAGCTTGCTAGCTGTAACGCTAAGCGGTTGCTAAATTCTGCCAAATCCGACCCTTGTGGGTCAAATATAATGCTGTAAATAGGAGCCACTCCAGAGATTAGATCTAATGGTGGTCAATTAGGAACGTTTGGAGGAAAAGTAGCTCTTGGCTTAGCGAGCTACTAGATACTGCAATGCACTTCATGCTTTTTGTAGGTAGGCCTATGTATTGAATACTCAAAGAAGGTAAGAGAATAAGGGGAAAAGAAAGCACATTTGCTAAATAACGTTATAAATGACATTGGGACCAAAAATAACCTTTTCCGGTGGCTTAATTTTATATTTGAGGTCATTAAACTGAAATTACAACTGAATACTTTTGAGTTTCTGTGTTGGGAGAAATATAAAAAAGCAAAATGTTGTTTGTTCGCACATCGGATGGCTCCTTTAATCAGCGTAATAGCCAATAGCAGCGCTGCTACGGTGGTGGCCCAAGTGCAAACTATGCAGCCCGTTCTCAAGCTGTAATTATTCCCACTTTGAGCTTAATTGCTTTGGGTTTGTTGATTGCAGACTGACTATTTTCTAGCAAACTGCACACTAATGGCTTCGCCCAAAAACCCCTCAGCGTCAGTTTCGAAATGATGAACTGAGTTGTGGGGGAGGGGGAGAAAGTCCAATATTATTTCTCTGCAGGTCTTGCTTAAAGGATTAGCATTATACCTTGGCATGCGTTCAACATCTGCATTTGCAAACAATCAGTATACCTTAGAGGCATTGCAGCATTTTGGCAAATGGCTGGTCTTGATAGTGACATGGCGGTGCACGATCTGAAGGGATTGAACCATTGAGATAAGTACTTTCTAGAGCTTCCCATCTAGCAGGTCTGAATAGACCCGTGTTTATTTAAAATAAATCCTCAGCATATAATAGTAATTAAGACCACATTCGAAGCTATTAGTCTGGTACTATAGCGTAGGCCTACTTACCACACACTAGCTACCATCGCACTGGGGGAGGAGTTAAAGGTATGTCTCTTTCCCTTAGCATTTGAAGTTTTATTATTGTTATGAGCGTGCAGGACCAAGGCTAAGTCCCATTATATAATCCATTTATTTGTGTGGGTTTTATTGTATCACAATAAAGCCGCAAACTATGTCAAACGAGGCATGGCCGCCTCTCCCCTCCCGTCAGCTGGGGAGGTGCCGCTGCTGGCTGCAGCTCTCATGACGGCGCCACAGTGTGTGTAGCCGTTGTTGACTACCAGCCCGCACACATGTCAATAAACACACATGACAAACACAACATGTGTTCGGCAGATCCGGTGATTGTTTTTTTTGCCATCAACTGTGCACAGATGCTCAGACAAAAAGCTTGACTGTCCTTGTTTTAATTTATGACCCATTCAACAGCTTGCACTTCCTGCCAACAGTGGGGGGGGGGAAAAAGTGGCTCATATTTGGCTTTTTGATCATCGATAATCATGGTTAATACTTGACGTCATGTACATATGAGGATATAGGATTGCATGATGCGATAGTATAACAGCAACCCCCAAGGCAATTTGTCTGACCAATTAATAAAACTGTATCTAGAAGACATTTGTGGAAAACACAGCTAGACAACCCACCCTGTTCCGCGACATGAAACAATGCTGAAGTAAACCGAAGTGTTTGTTGTGCATTTGTTGACCACGAGGCTCTTTAGAAGTAAAGCCAGAGCCTTGAGGTCCTGTGGTGAGTCCTAATCCCGGGACTTAGTGGGCCGGTGGAGTCCTATAAGTGATGTCAGACTACCTAGGCTGGCTGTGAGCATCGCCGCCTCCACCCGCCACCAGCTGTCAACATATGGTTACCTTTACTGCTGTGGCACGCAGGCAGGTGTTGGAGCTCAAAGCAAATGGAGTCAGGAGCTGTGAGTGGAAAAATAAAATCAGTGTGTGTGTGTGTGTGCGTGTGCGCGTGTATTAGCTCAAGCAGCACAGCTGTTCAATCCCCACCCCCATATTTTTGTTTTGTAATCTTCCCTTGTCATGTATTAATAATGTAAAAAAAAAGAAGCTATGTGACACCCTATTCTAGTGCTTGAAAAACACACACAAGTTAAGTGTATTTGGGCGTGTGTGTGTGCGTGTCTTCGTGCGTGTGTGTGTGTGTGGGGGGGGGAAGAAAGACACCCAATTAGAGTAGAGAGTAACAGGATCACGGAGATAGAGAGCGCAGCTAAAAGACTTGTTTATATATCTGTCCTGACTGCAGATTAGATTCAACCGTGTTCGGGGGGGCCTGACAAGGCCCTGATGGACCCGGAGTCGTGCAGTGAATCATTGTTTATGGTGCACGCTGGCAAGTGGACTGTTCTTCATCTGCCTCACTCACTTCCTCTCTGCCATACACACATGCTGCTTCAGTTAGCGAGCTATCAAATAGTCACTTAGGTCATGGTTGAGGGGGAGAGAGAGCGAGCGAGCGAGAGAGAGAGAGAGAGAGAGAAAGAGAGAGAGAGAGAGAGAGAGAGAGTGTCAGAGAGTGTCAACTTTCGACATTTTGGCTTTTTGATTCATCCTGGGAAATTGCAATATGGGTTTCAATAATCAACACATTGTAATCAGTCGGTGTACCATTGGTATTTCATGTAAAAAACCGACTTCTCACTTGTGTTCCCAAGCTGTCCAGATAGCTGTAATCTATGTTTACTTTAACAGACGTTAAAGTGACAAATTCGTTCTCCCACCTCTTTATCTTACTTTGAATCAGCGAGGGGCGTTGCACTTTATTGAATGAGGCTCTTAGTATTGCGTTACACTGACTGTGGCCCCTTTCCCAACAACACGGAGAAGAGGTGCGGACCCCCCGCAGCCCCCACCCCACAGGCTCCTCAATAACACTCACCATTCAAAATGTTACCCGGTGTCTCTGCAAGGTCTTGCATCACTTTAAGCTCCCACCTACAGTATATCATGTTAATTTGTCCCCCACCTACTACTACTAATACACTTACCTAACTAATTCATAGTCACATGACCACCAGAATGGCACAGAATGCTGCAGAAAAGTTGCAAGAGGCCAAACAGGGTCCTCCATGCGAAGTAAAAGGTAAGCAGGAAGAGATGTGGACAGACAAAAAAGAGGCAGATGAACGATTTGCAATGTATGAGTGGTTGCACCATTTTTTGAGCTACTGTCAGAAGGGAAAAAAAACATTAATATTCAATGGGTGCAGATTCGTCTGTCCCACTACTTAAAGCGAAACTTGAATCTCAAACCTCACCACAAAGTCTGCCAGTAATGAAAGCTGGGAAGAAATCTGGAGACTATTAGGTTGTTGTTTTGTTTTTTTCTACTGCTTCTCTGTTTTTTGGTGAAAATGTGTCGTCTGCTGGTTCAGAAGTTTCATTTGACTATTTGATGTTTCTGCTATGATGCATCCATACCGTTTAAAGGTGTGAGATGTGCTGCTAACAAGTACGCCTAATGTGTGTATAAATTGAAAATAAACTAAACAAAGAAAGAAGGACGAAGTAACGTAAAGCATCACATTTTTAAGTTGCCAGACAACTAAATACAAACTCAGCAAATCGCAAACTGAAGTGAGAACCATCTGCTGGTCTGACGAATGGTTTCATGGAGGTGTTGACATCCAATGTGCGATGCAATCCTATTTGGCCCCAGACTCTGGCTCACTAAATTGATCCCAGAATTCATATGCATATTATGGACGCAAGGAAACTAATAATGGCAGGATAATTAGTGTATGTATCAAACAAAAAATAATACATTATCATTATAATTATTTTTTAATCCAATCAAATTCAATGTGATTGAATTTGAATTGTTTATGGCAAATTGCAACATTTTATGTTTCTGCCTTCGTGATCAGGAATTGGAGGAATCATCCTGGCGCACAGAAAGTGTTTGAAATGTGTGAAAGGAAAAGTATAGTGCTCATTTACTGCCATATCTCTTACCTCATTGCTTTTCTGACATTGTTTATTTTTGTTTTTGTGGCCGTTGTATATTGCTTCCAACTTTTGCTTTTGTTTGCGGTTAAGTCCTGGTCTGTTCCCATAGCGACTACACTGTGAGATATGTTTAATGTAGTTTTCCGTCATTTCGTCAACTTTTTTAACTTGAAAACCTGAAGTGTTATGTTTCAATTATGAGTTCTGAACATTTGTCCAAACTTCGGAAACCAGCGTTTTGGTGTTTTTGTTTCTTCCTTCGGTACATTGCACTGAAACAGCCCTCGTTTTGGACACAAGTTGCTGATAATGGCAGCGATGCCGGCTGCTTTTTCCACTTGGTGCTTCTGAAAGTACGCTTCTTAACATAGTTTCCTCCTGGAGCAGCTTTGAGTCATTATTGGCACGTCAAACTTTGTCAAGGACTGCCTCAGTCCGAGGAGCAGTTAACCCCGTCTAGTCACCTGTGGTATCACACAGAGCTCTGTCTTTGACACCCTTGTGTTTCCTCTACAAACCTCCATTTTGTGAGATCATCAAGTGAATGTCCAATGCAATTGGGTTGTTATACTGATGACACCCAGCTGTATATTAAAACTATCCAAATAATCTTTGCAGCTGCAGTGCATCTCAGAATGTGCCTTGATGAAATTAAAGACTAATATGAATTTCCAAACAGAAAGCCCAAAAGAACGATGGTCTTCATGATGGGACAACATCAGATGCAGTCATCTGCACGTTGCCCCCCCGTGCTTTCTCTTTTTTTATATCTCAGTTACTCATCTGGATGTTAAAAGGATTAACCGCTCTTAACTCGAAAGAACAAAATGTTTTTAGCATCTAAAACATCCCCCACTATGCTAATGCCAGATGTAACTTTTAGCTAAACAAAAAGTTAGTGTTGTTATTCCTTAACTACATACAGTTAGCTATGATCACAATCACAACACGAGATTTTTAAATGTTGGGTTTCTATTTTGTAGGAACATTTATTGATCGCCACGTCAAAACACTGGCCCTCAAGTTGTATTGTTGTCCCCGGCTTGGAAAGTATTCTTACCTATTCATGAACGCTGTCTCGGTGATAACTGGACAATTATGCAATATCATCCCCCAATACTGGATTCATGACTGATCTTGCTAGAGTGGTTAAGACTAGTCACAGTGCTGCTATGCCTGTGTATATGCATGTGTAGGGTCCTCCCATAAAACCCACATATAGTTATTCATGTGCACTGGTTGTCATTTCATTCGGTCTTCAAAAACCTACTGGACAGGCATGATGGGAAGCTGCCAGATATATATATATATCTATAGATGTGTGTGTGTGTGTGTGTGTGTGTGTGTGTGTGTGTGTGTGTGTGTGTGTGTGTGTGTATGTGTATGGTAGGGGGCGGACGACCCCTTTCTCTTTCTTGTTGTTATTCATTCCCAGGTGGGTTTGGAAAAAATCAGGTCGGCTGAGGTACCCACCCAGTGGTAGGTGGGTAGTAAACGTAACATCCTCCACATCTGTGGAGGAGAAAACTTGCAGTTCCTGGTCCCGGTATGACATTTCTTGGGAGTAGATCATGCACCAAAAAAAAAAATCAAATAAGAACGCTCCTTGGCTGGCTTGCTGGCTGAAGGGGTGGAGGGGAGGGGAGAGAGAGAGAGAGAGAGAGAGAGAGAGAGAGAGAGAGAGAGAGAGAGAGACAAAGAGAGAGAGAGAGTGAGTGTGGGGGGATCTAATTTCCTTTTCCAAAGGCTCATGAAAAACAGACGGCCTCAGATATTTCACATAAGTACAGACTTTGGTTATTTATCTTCTCATTCCTCTGGTGGTAAGGAGGGCCGGGGCTGTGAAACGGGCCTTGCCATCCATAATAGCTGTTCATAGTTACTTATAGTTACTAAAAAACAGACAGACAGCACACACCTCAAAGAACCCCGGATCTGACCCCTTTTATTGTCCTTTAATCCACTCTTTCTTCACTAATTACTGTCAAATTTAAGTTTTCTTTTACAGCGACACACTACAGTGACCTGGCAACAGTCCTGGGTCCTAATTCTGTTAATTCCCCCCTGAAGTGTAGTCTATATCGATTTGAAGTGTTACTACCTCAGCACTGTTGCGTCTGTCTGGTTTATTCTTCGATTCCTATGTGTGATCCAAGGTGGCAGGTCTTTCAACAAGAACATCTTTGTTTCACAAAAGTGCTGACAGTACAAAAAACATCATATTTGAGCCCCTGAACTTCGGCTCACGCTCAACAGCAAAGTAGTGCGCAAGCCTCTCCCTGGAGTTTATCGACATCGACGACTCTGATTGTCTTCTATCCAATACCATAAATCACATTCAGATGAAGAGAGCGCCAGCCCAGCTCTGGTCTGTGTGTGTGTGTGTGTGTGTGTGTGTGTGTTTGTGGTCCTGAGAACCATACCCCTGATGTTGACAAGCTGTCTTTGTCTCTCTCTTGCTCATCACAGGGGGACATCCAGCAGCTGCTTATCGTGGCGGACCCCCGTGCGGCCCACGACTACTGTGAACACTACAGCCCAGACTGTGAGACCCCCAGCCACCATGACAAGCCCCAGGCCCAGGAACCCGAAGAGGAGGTAAGGAATAGCGAAAGGGTGGGGGTGTGGGATGTGGATGTGGATGTGGCGGTGGGGTGACGTAGGCATGATAAGCATCGCGCTGCACAGTGGGAGCTCGGGAGCTGGGGTTGAGGGAGGGGGTGTTGCCATTGAAATGTGCAGAAGAAGCACAGATGGATGGAAAGACAAGTCGTGTTGGCAGGGTGGAGGGATAGAGGGGGTTAGGGTGGAGGGAGAGTGGAGGTTGGGGTGGAGGGAGGGTGGAGGGAGAGGAGGGGTGGGGGTGGAGGGAGAGTGGGGGGTGGGGGGGGGGGAGAGCGGGGGGGGGGGGGGGGGGGGGGGGGGGGGGGGGAGGGGGGGGGGGGGGGGGGGGGGAGGGGGGGGGGAGAGTAGAGGTTGGGGTGGAGGGAGAGTGGAGGTTAGGGTGGAGGGAGAGTGGAAGGTTGGGGTGGAGGGAGAGTGGAGGTTAGAGTGGAGGGAGAGTGGAGGGAGAGTGGCGGTTGGGGTGGAGGGAGTTGAGGTTGGGGTGGAGGTTAGGGTCGAGGGTGGGCTGGAGGGAGAGT
>JAOPJI010000135.1:6744406-6755490 GCA_027122695.1 Merluccius productus
CGTCGGAGAGGGGGGAGGGGGGGGAGGGACAGAGGGGGGGGGGGTTAGCAAAAAGGGAGACTCCCAAACTCGAGTCGAGAATATAAAAATACAGCCTTTCTTATTCACTAAAAGTTGTTGCGTTTTTTTTTTTTGGGACAAATCGTACAAAGCGTCGTCGTCGAGCGAAGAGGGCCACCGCATAACGTAAGAGGCTAAGGAGAGAGTACAGGTAGGAGATATGGCTTTCCTTAAGTTATGCACACACATGAAATAGGCCTATACACAAAACACACACACACACACACACACACACAAGATTTACTATGGAGACTAAACCCTTTCCCCCGGGTCTCATCATGAAGGTAGCGGTGGCGTTGTTTTTTTTTATGTCAGAAATCAATACAAAAGACACCAACGTTTTATCTCCTTATTTAACACTCCCAACGGATCCGCTTCAGGCGCTTCATAACAGACCTCAGGTCATTAAAGGGGACACTGCTTGTGTGTAAACGCCATGATTTCAACTCCATTGTTTGTGTGGCTGTTTCGTCACCGCGCTGACTTGTGTGTCATGGCCGTCGTGATGCGGAGGAAGGGCGCTGGGAGCGTCCTGATGCTCAAGGGTCTGTAAGATCTCCCCCTGAAAGTCATGTGGCGATGTAGGTTAAATGAGGACCAGCACAGCTAGACTCGGACTAGACTAGGACAAGGCTTGGACTGGACTAGGACTAGACTTGGACTAGACTAGGATTAGGCTTGGACTAGACTAGGACTCGGTTTGTACTAGGCTTGGACTAGACTAAGTCTAGACTAGGACTAGGCTTAGACTAGGCTTGGACTAGACTAGGATTAGGCTTGGACTAGACTAGGACTAGACTAAGACTAGGCTAGGACTAGACTAGGACTAGGCTTGGACTAGGACTAGACTTGGACTAGGACTAGGCTAGGACTAACTTGGACTAGACTTGGACTAGGACTAGGCTTGGACTAGAGTTAAGGCAATTGTGAAGTTCTAATGCTGACCTCCTGTTATCTAGGTTGAGCGAGCAAGCGCACCCTGCCTCTCAGCGCCAGTGTGATAGGTTTTTTTTGTAATAGTAGTTTTCTTACTGTTATTTACACGGCACTACAACGACACTCAAACAAACAAACTCAACCCCACCCCCAAATCAATCCCCAAAACACCTCCACACACTTCCTCGTCTCATATACATATGCGGCCATACTTTACACAGTGCTAACTCGCACATCACATTGTGCAACTCTCTCTGGCTATATCCGCATGCTAGCGTATGTAGCATAGCCGCCGCCGCAGCCACCGCCGCCACCACCACACACCCACCACGCCCCAAGCCCAACCTCTGCACCGCTGCTACACCAGCGCATAATCAAACTGCCCCCTCTCCAGACCCCCCTCCTTGTGGTCGGTCCAGGAGGAGGAGGGCATGCGGCTGTACGGGTCCAGCAGGATCCGAAAGCACCGGACCAGCAGAAAGACCAGGAACAGCATGAGCAGGCCCACGAAGGCCAGGGCGGTGCGCTGCTCCGCGTCCGCCACGCCCAGGGTTAGGGGAGGGCCGATGACGCCGCCGCCGCCACTAACCCCGCCGCTGATGCCGCCACCGGGGCCACCGCCGCTACCGCCGCCGCCGGCAGGGAGGAGCGAGGAGCCGGCGGGGGACAGCAGCAGCCCATAGTCCAGAGTGGAGACGCCGTTCATCCTCCACGGGGCCCGGAGGCACGGCTTGCACACGGACTGGAGGGTTGGCGTGGCGGCAGCGGAGAGGAGGGACGGCACGCTGCTCATGGGGGTCCGGTTGCAGGGGGGGCTCTGAGTCGGGGCTGTGAGGCGGGGTTGTTAACGGGGCGGAGGAAGTCAGTGAAGTTGGGAGGGTGGGGTGATGGCGAACGACTGACTGAATGGACGCCGCCGGTAGATTATGAGTCACAAGTCAGTGAGTTAGTCGGCGACAGCCCGGTCTCCGCTTCCTCTTCTGGGGTCCCCTGTTCTCTGTGGTCCGGGCTAAATGTGCTGACACAGCTCCCCCAGGGAGGTCCGCTTCTCCGCCGGGGGGGGGGGGTCAGCCTGGGCGGCGCGGCGACGGGCCGAGACGCGGCCGGCCCTAATCTGCTCTGACAACCTTAGCACCTTCCACCCGCTGGCGCCTTACACATCACTGAGTCTCACCCCGAAGTGTAAGCGTATTCAGACACACACCGTGTGTGACTATGTGTTTAGGTGCGTGCCACTTTGTTTGCTCACGGTGACACACGTGTGTGTGTGTGTGTGTGTGTGTGTGTGTGTGTGTGGGCATGTACACGTGTGTGCACAAGCTACTTTGTGTGCGCTTTTGTATTGAATCTCACAGCAGGTTAAAGAGATGCCAAAGATTAAACAAATGAGCTATTTTTAGCACCTGCTGAGGCCGACAAATTTGGGTGACATTGTCTGCATCGGTGTGTGTGTGTGCGTGTGTGTGTGAGTGTGTACGTGTGCGTGTGTGTGGTTATTCAGAGCAGATAGCCAGTGGGTCACTGGCAATGCGTAACAATGAAATACCTTGCAGTTGCCGGCGGTTTATGGACCTAGGAGCGATATTAAAGGTTAAAACTATACTTTCAACCTTTAGGGTCTATGACCTCTTCCACCAAAAGAGATATATTAAGTTGGGGAGAGAGAGTCCGGGAGTAATGGGAGTGCAGTTGGGCCGGGCCTGTTGTTTTTAATAACTCATTAAATCAATGCAAAGCTTGTCAGCTTGGCGTTGAGAATGGAGTCTGAAGAATAAAGAGTCTGTTGTTGTTGTTGTTGTTGTTGTTGTTGTTGTTGTGTTCTCCAGCAGGGATGGCAGCTGGGGAGGAGATCTGTCTTCTTCTGGTCTGTGTTTTCGGGTTCCAGGAACTCACATCCTTGTCGCTCTTCAGGTCTTGAGTATCACCAGCCTGTAACAAAAGACAGGCTTCTGGTCAGTCAAAAAAAGTCACCATCACCGCCCCAAAACGTAATCAACAGGAAAGGGTTTCAGCAATGTCAAGTAATGCTGGGCTTACACCAAAATCAACAACCAATAGATGAGCTCTGACTAGCGGAAACAGGAAACGTGACCCTTCAGAACAAGAACAACAACAATGGACGAACAAAAAAAATTGCATGGTGGGAAAAAAGAATAAAAGAATCCAGTTGTAGTCTTGTAAATAGTGACCCTGCAAGATTCACAGTCTTTGTAAAACCTCAGTCTGAGACTCGGCTGTGACTAAAATCTCTCAACACTTGTCTTTAGATGTGAGCAGGTGTGAGCTGATAGTTTTCCAAGAGTCTTTTCCAAGTCTTCTGATGTATGGGTAGCAATAGTGGTTTATACTGCACTGTACCGACAGTGAAATATACAGATTTTTCAATATTTGGCAATAGCATCGTGCGGTTCTCGACGATAAAACGATGGACTATATTTTTGTTATCCCTCTCCCCTCCTCCAGGTACGCTACATCTCCCGAGAGCAGAAGGTTATCTGTATTACTTTTCTAATCCTTTTTTCTCTCCGAGCCCCTCAGGTGTGGTACATGGACAGCTACACCAACAACCGCATCGTCAAGGAGTACCGGTCCGTCGCCGACTTCGTGGCGGGCGTGGAGTCGCGGACGTACACGCTGCCCTTCAAGTGGGCCGGCACCAACCACGTGGTGTACAACGGCTCGCTGTACTACAACAAGATCCAGAGCAACATCGTGGTGCGCTACCGCTTCGAGACGGGCCGCGTGGCCACGCAGCGGGCGCTGGAGTCGGCCGGCTTCCACAACGTCTACCCGTACACGTGGGGCGGCTTCTCCGACATCGACCTGATGGCGGACGAGCTGGGCCTGTGGGCGGTGTACGCCACCAACCAGAACGCCGGCAACGTGGTGATCAGCCGGCTGAACGCCGACACGCTGCAGGTGCTGCGGACGTGGAACACCGAGTACTCCAAGCGCAACGCCGGCGAGTCGTTCATGATCTGCGGCACGCTGTACATCACCAACTCCCACCTGACGGGCGCCAAGGTGTACTACGCGTACGCCACCGCCACGTCCACGTACGAGTACACGGACATCCCCTTCCACAACCAGTACTTCCACATGTCCATGCTGGACTACAACGCGCGCGAGCGCTCGCTCTACGGCTGGAACAACGGCCACCAGGTGCTGTTCAACGTCACGCTGTTCCACGTCATCAAGACCGAGGACGACTCGTGAAACAAAAAAAAGGGGGGGGGGGATTTGCAGCGGCGGCGGCGGCGACGGTGGTGCATTGTGGGAGAACGGGGGCATGGCGAGGAAGGGGGTATGGTTTGTGGCTCTGTGACGTGGATTGATTTGGTTTATTTATTCAATTTTATTTATTTTTGTTTTTGCTTTTTTTTTTTTTTACTGAGTAAATGTTTTAGTTTGTTTGATGGTTTGATATTTAAGTGTTTATTGATGTTGTGATTTTTTTTTCCTTTTCCATGAAAAGACATCCGCCATTGATCACCAAAGTGGCTACATCATCTACATCAAAATCAAGCACAAACTCAAAATGTATATCCTTTTTTTAAAATCCGAGCAAGGGGAGCCTGTACGTCTTTTTTTCTATATTACCCCAAAAATGACCATCGTCATGGTAACAGGACATTTAAAAACGCTACGCCCAAAAAAGCAGAATATCTCATTTTAAAGAAATGTAACCCTGAATGTACTTATATAACATTCGCAACTTTTTCACCCGAATAATCTCACAATTCTTCCTTCCTCCTGTGAGAACGAGAGTCAATTTGACAAAATGACATTATCAAAGGTAGGTATCACCAGAAATGAAAACAGAAGAGAGAGGCGTATGTGAAGACAGGCAAAATGTATAGGGTTTCATTTTGGGGAAAAAAAGCCCTTTGTATTCAAAATTTGCCACTGACTGTTTTTTTGTTTGTGTTATTTTGATTTATTCCTCTGCTATTGCAGTCGCTTATCATTCAATACAGTCCTTCCCTTTTCATTTAATTACATTTTGTTCATTTTTCACTTCCCTCATTATGACAGTGGATAATGGATAATGTCAGTTGTCATTTATTTCCATCGGAAAGATATTTCCCGCCTGTGTAATTAAACGTAATTTACCTGTGTCGATACTTGGCTATTTTCTATTTTTAAGCAACATTACGAGGAGAGGATGTGTATGCCTTATACAGCGCTGTCGGTTTCTGCAAGTGGGCACCAGCTTGCGTACATGAATGTCTATTACTCATAGTGGTTTATACTGTAACTCTATAGCTGTGTATTTTGCATTCGCCAAGCATTGTCCATCCCTCACTCCGACTATATTAACAGCAATTTCTCATCGATGCCAATAACACGAGATCAATATTGTCAGCATTAATTTGCGTGAATAACAACTGCTCGATAAATAAAGTAATTTATGTTTCGTGGTGTTGTGTTGTTGTTGTTGTTGTTGTGGTCTCAAGAGTGAATGTCAAGTGCTGTCAGTGGCAGCAGTGTGGTGTCGTGCGGTTGGGAGGAGGATCCAATTATGTATTTCAAAGTAAGAGTTGCAGCCCACAGCAGCAGCCAGTTCATGTCTGTTAGGGCTAGACTGGTAAACAGCACAACTCAAATGGGCTTGTTAGTTTTCACAGTACGCCAGCATCAGAAAATTACATAAAATTGTTGAGAGATGCCAGCCAATACATCATTTTTCAGTAATTTGGTACTTTCCATTTGTGAATTAAAAAATAATAATAATACATAAAATAATGAATGAATGTATTTTTTGCTGATTTAAATTGTGCAGCAAGAACTTTGTAATAAGTTAACATAGCTACAAACAAAGTGATCTGCAGACATCAGTCAAGTCTACTTACATGGCCCTTGATCACAGGTCCAGTCTCAAAGGGCTTCACTGTCTGAAATGTGATGACACCACATAACCTTAAGCCCTTATAAGGGCGTATCGTGTCCTGTAGGTCTGAGGGCTCATCTGGGGGAGGAGAGGTGTGAGGGCACTGTATATGTGTGATGAACTGCAGGGGTAGTACAGGACAGCAGCAGCTGCTCCCTCCCAACAACACCCACACACACCATGTGAATCACAGATACATGCAGGATTACACACACACACACACACACACACACACACACACGTAAACACAAACAAACAGCAGTGGGGTCCCCACCGCTTGAAAACTGCTGATCGCCAGCAGGGAGCCGTCTACACAAACAGAAACTGCCATATAAATAGTCACGCATACACACACACACACACACACACACACAAGTAAAATAAATTAATATGCTCACACAAACCAACATATGGGACATACACACAGTCACGTTGAGAACACACATACACACACAACATACATATATATATACACACACAACTCACACAAACCAATAAGCCCGCCATATAAGTGATACAGTCATACACACTTAGGCAAATTAAACACACACACACACACACAATAACATACACACAAACCCAATACACACGCCACATACATGTAGTCCTACACTCACAGGCACATTACACACACACACACACACACACGGCGCTACGCCAGTGGCGGATGGCCGCGCCCCAGTAGTGTGTGTCCGCTGCAGGCCAGATCGATGAAGCTCCACCAGTCAGTCGGACAGGAGGCACCTTAGAAGAAGGTCAGAGAGCCGGCCAGACCACCTGCCCGCCTCCGGCTATGGACCGCTGGGGATTGCGGGGGTGGGGGGGGGGGGGGGGTTTAGACTTTCAAGCATACAAATTTCATTGATTCAGAAGGCCCTCTTCGCCAACTTCAAAACATCGCCGTTTGACAAGCCGGACCGTCAGAAATGCGCATGCTGCCATAACTCCCTAATCTCACAGCTTCAGCCAGGGAATACGAATGAGGGGGGGGAGAATTATCTGGTGCCCCTGCTACGAAGACCCTTACAAGACCCCGCATTAATTATTCATTCACTCGCGCCCACTTATTTATTTCTAAGAGTTGGAACTTATCCTGTTGTTTTCCTGTTGTGCGGCGGTCGTACACAGAGCATTTGCAGTTAAACTGCAAGTGGCAGGAAACTATCATCATAAAACACGCTGTCACAATAAAGGATGTTTTTGCCAGCATGTCAGCATACCAGCTTATAGAAACTGGGAAACTGTGAGCATGAATCATAATCAAAGAGAGCTTTGAGACGTCTGTGCACTTTACAAGTTAGGTTAGATTATAGGTCTATTTCTTCACCAAAAACAAGCAGCAAACGAAATTAATGTTTAAACAAGACGGTAAACTATTTGATCATCTGCATCCTTCATTGATTCAAGGCTTTTAATGAATTGTTTTGTCTTTAGAGAGAGGGTGCTGATGTGAGCGCTAACTAGCTTTTCTTCTTTTGCATCCCCAATTAATTATCTTGTGTGTGTCCTTATTTAGTATTTTGGAACAAATGCTGGCAGGTGCAATAATCCTTCATTAGTTCAATTAACTGATGCAGTGAGTGTATTTTAAAGCAAGCAAGACTTTTCTGTGCGTATTTATGACTAGAGATGTAAAGATAAAAATAGAAGAGGCCCTCGGATTGAACCTTGGGGCACTCCAAATGTGACGTTGGTTCACTCAGATGCATCATTGCAAATGGAGATGAAATCGTCCCATCTTCATGACCTACATGACCTAATTGAGGAGGACCATACCTTAACTGTGACTTTGGAGTCTGCCCCAAAGGAGAGAGTTACTAGAATCATTATAAACAGTAAAGTACACTTGTTCTTTCATTAAATATTCATCTGATAGAAAACTAAAAGACAAAGAACAGAGGAACAAGTCCATGCACAGCAACATTGAAATATTAATACTAAACACATCCAAGGTATTACCCTCATTCAGAACCGTTTCTAGCTGTTTGGGGGCCCCCTATGCGAGATACTATTTGGGGGGCCCTATTTTTTCAAACTCTGAGGTAGAGATTCCTACATTTTTCATATATTCTGTGACAATGCAGCAGTCTGTTACATTTTAAGAGGAAAGCAGGCTAGAGTACATTAATCTAGATCGTAACCCACCCCGGACCTACCTAATTCTCCAAAATATAATTAAATATGAGGCTGAACTTGCAGTTTGGGGGCCCCCAGGTGGCGGCGGGGCCCTATGCAGCCGCATAGTCCGCATATAGCAAGAAACGACTCTGCCCTCATTATGAGGAGGAGAGGTACCACACATCCAATACAGCAGCCATATTGGAAACTGTATTTCCGATAAGGCAAATGATAGCATGCACCGCTGCAAATCATCCTGACAGACCGTTACTCAACGATTCCCGTGAGGACAGATAAAGTGACGTCTGTGTATCATGAGTGAGAGCTAATACAGATATCTAAAATCAGATATGTAACAAGAAGCACAACGGCGTACAAAAAAAAGGGCATGTCCAAAAAAAAAAAAAGAGAGTTAACGAAAAAAAGAATGGCCCTCTTGAAGGGATGATTTTATAAACCACTCTCAATTTCCAGATTGAGACATGCAGCCGGTTGAAACTCAATTTCGATGCTGTCAGGTGTGCCTGTTGTGCAATCGTGGTGCGGCGGAGGGGCATCAGTAAACAGGCTGAGACGGGCAGCGGTGCCAACGGCTGATGTCTTTAAAATGAGTGAGCTGTGGAGATTGAAGTCATTAACGTTAACAGCCAATGGTGGTGTGGAGCACTTAGTCTTTACATTCAAAGCAGCCTTATAACAAGCCCCCCCCCCCCACACACACACACACACACACACAAACACACATACACACAAACAGCCTGGAAATAATATGGTATATGGGGAAAAGCCTTGTTTATATGGATGTGTGTGTTATCAATGCATTTTTGTTGTTAGTTTTACAAAATAATTTGTAGCCGGTATAATTTCTATTTGTCTAGAAATCTGTTTCCCCACCATCAAATAAATACATTGCCAAAATGTTGTGATGCTTTGTGTAGTTTGAACACGGCCCGCTCGGTTCCATTCACTCGCATTGAGCGGGCTAAAAAACAAATAAATTACGTTGACACTGTGAAATATTTCTTTAACAATATCTACATTACCTTTAAAAATGAAGGCAATCTCTTATTTTGTTCTTCGTCTCTATTATCTCAGGATAGTATCCAGAAAGCTGTTTTCAAAGTGTTGTCCTTGTGATCGTCCAGTTGTAATGAAGCAGTTTGCTCTTCTGTTCACCCTCCAACATCTGTTTCTAATATCCTTAAAGTATTATAATACGAACCATGAGATTATAAATCCATAGTGTTAGCTAAATGGAAACACAAGTCTTTATCCAAGAGTCCAGAATTTGTTATTATTATTATTAAATTAATGTATTTTTTCTTAATTATATAAAATGTGTATGTATATGTGTGTGTGGGTGTGTGTATACACACATGCGTATAATATTGTGTAATTGGTTTCTTTCCAGATGACTAGAGATGGCAATTAGTGTATGCATTGATTGTTCTGAGCTTGAAACAATACTTATTGGACAATAGGAACGGTTTGAAAACAACAATAATTAGCTGTGTTCTTGTGTATTATAATAAGACACAAGCAGTGGCCAGGATCCTTCAGGTGCATTTTACAATCTAGTTTATCTAGCCAAAATGATTATGGACAGTTCTTAGAGCGATGAGACTCGGACTTTAACCACAATTTTAATGATGCAAATATATCTCCCAGTACCTAAAGTACCATAAAACTTTTGATTTAATATAGTAAGTATAAATAAAATATATTAAGTCTCCAAACATCTCCTAATCCCTCTCAAGGCAATTATTGATGAAATCCATGTAAGGGATATTAAACCCCTTAATTATTTTTGAAATAAACCCCTTCAGGGTGATGCAGGACTTCGACGCGCAACACATTGCTTATTACATGGCTACTTACTAAATAAATCAATAACTTGACACAAAATATATTATTGATTTTAAAATTATTTTATTGCTTCCGCAAAAAGAAAAAAGCCTCTATGGTGCTATGAACGCTAATTCTTTGGTTGGAAATAGCATCCATAGCAACGGCCTGTTATTCATATCAGCGGTCTGCTATTCAGAAATAACAGACCGTAGAACGCCGCAATTGACCAATCAGAATCGAGTATTCAACAAAGCCGTGTAATAAGTAGTATAAATAAAGTCTGGAGATGTCCCGCCCCCGTAAGCTGGATCAAATTTTGAACTCTGATTTATCTCTACGCTCTGGCAAAAAAACGTGAAACGAAGATGTCACAGACAAAAGTTTTTAGAAAATTGTAGTTAAAATGACCAGTGTTGTTTAGAGAATTCACCACATTCACCTCGGAGTCGATGGACAGGTAGACAGCCAGTGAGGTGTACGATGTTTTTAGTCGCGTGTCCTTCACGCACATGGGAGACCAGATCATCCATCCAATCTCTTTTCGAACCGCAGGTTTGGCTTGGCGCCTGTTACTGTTTACTTTGGATGTGACTGGGATTGGTTCTCAGCCTCTGCCTCTATGCTGGCTGCCCAACGCTGTACTCATCCCTTATCTGTGTGCACACAGGGGCCAAGCGTCTGGCCATGTGAAGGATCTGGCTTCATGAACCTGTGAAGAGCCACAGACATGTTCACCTCAGGTAGACTTAGAGGTTCCTGGCATCCATATTGTTTTTTTTTCTTATTTTCGGTGTGGGTACACATTTGCTGGGTGCGCTTGGTTTGTTGGAATGATACAACACACTGGTGTGTGTGTGTGTGTGTGTGTGGAAACTTTGAAAGTCAGTAAGCAGTGAATATTATGAACAATAACCATCTCCACCACCTCCACCACCTCCATGCACCTCCACCTCCATCTCCACCACCTCCACCTCCACCTCCACGCGCCTGGAGATTAGTAGTGGGGTGCAGCGGGCCAGAGAGTCTGTGCCGGCGCCCCAGCGTGGCCCGGGGCGCCGGTGTGCTGAGAGACGAGGAGATTGTGTTGATGCCGTGAAAGGGGCATTGACTCCTATGGACTCCTTTTTTTTGGATAGGCGGGGGGGGGGGGGGGGGGGGGAATCAAAAACAAAAACACCCCGGCGGGGCCGCCCCCCCCCTTTTCCTCCACCCCCCCCCCCCCCCCCTGTCA
>JAOPJI010000135.1:6808406-6826104 GCA_027122695.1 Merluccius productus
GAGGTTGAAGATCCCGACGGGCCAACCTCTGCCCCCCCCCCCACCTCTCTCGGCCGCCTTCCGGTCAGCCGGGTTTCTCGCCTGCGCTTAGCCCCCCCCCACCCCCCCCCCCAGTGCAACATGGGCAGGCAGGGAAAAAGACAACAGTCATCCATTTTGAAGAGTTGGGCAGGGATCTGCTGCTGGAGCGAGGAGTCAGGAGTTGAGGACCAGCTCATCGTTTTAAGTATACTACACTATAATAGTGAGGTGTCACTCTTTCAGTGGTTTCTTGAGCAAGATAATAGTTGAATGTATACTTCTGGATGGTTTCCCGCCCAATTTTCACCCTGTAAAATACAAATATACCATATATTTCTGTATAGGTGGAGGTGGAGGTGTAGGCGATACGTTATGGGATGTGGGTTCAGTACAGGTCTGGGAGGTGAGTCACTGATCCGGGGCCGCTCGGCCGAGGCCAGCGGCGGGTGACACGAGTGATTACGCTGAAGGCTTTGCGGGTAGCGCAGTACAACGGTACAACAGTACACACACACACACACACACACGCTGTAATCCCAGAGCAAAAATACTAACAAGTTACTAGTGGCTTCCATGCATAGGTCTAGCTGCAGAGTGTAAATATAGGCTGCTGAGGAGAGAAGTGTAGTGAAGCCCTCACAAGGCCAACTTGGCTCTTTGCTAAAAAAGAAACCATTAAATAAATAGTACCGTTACCAAATACAAATTGAGCCACATTCTTGTTTGCATGAATGAATGACAAACATTAAACAATGTCATAAAAATAACTGCGCGTGAGCAGAAATAGATTCTTAATTACTTTTTAATTTTTGCAGCAATAAACGTTGCAGGTCTCTTTCTTCTTCTTCTTCTGTCGAGCCACACGTTCAAAAATTGGTGCGGTCGGAAATAAATGTATATAAAATGTAAACAAATACATATGGTTTACATACTGAAACAGATGTACCAAATATAAAATCTTGCTTACCAAACAAATCCCCCTGCAAGGATAGAAAACACAACCGCATCCGATCCGGGGGTTTTAAAGAATGGAACAAATGTAAAATAATTCGACATTTTTTAAAAAGGCAAAACATTGCAATCAGAATCTGTGTACATTAAGTGCATTGTGTGATTACAATAAAATAACATTTTTGTCACTGTACATATAATCATTGTACTGAAATACAATTAACATTTAAAACAAAAAAAAACAATTGAAGGGGGGCCCACACAACTCTTTACAGTCACAATAACACCTAAAAGACTGTTATTGTTCCCTATCCAAGAACGTATAACAGACAATGTTAGACCTTGAGGGTTATCTTCCATAACGCCGACATGTAGCGGCCATGTTGAGATCGACAGATATACTCTCAGGGTTCACTTTCATACGCCTTACGACCGCCTCTCCGCTCACACTACGCCTTCTCATGGCACTCCCATAAACCAAATACACTTTTTTTAAATTTCAATTTACACATATAAAAACGATTATACAACTCTTTTCTATTTTTTTGGCTTGGTTATGTTTTTTTTTTTTAGACAAAATGAGCCTCCCTGTGCTCCGTCTCCTGTAACCGTCGGGGACGCAGTCTTTGGTAGAAGGGTTTGACGTCGCCGGGGCTGAGGTCGTCCGGGCTGCTGGGCGGCGGCGACAGCGGGTCGAAGGGGTACACCTCGGAGTCGGTGCTGCCGTCCCCCGAGTCCTCCGAGCGGAGCCGGCTCAGCGAGGGCGGGGATGCGCAAGCGGCGGGGGCGGCGGCGGCACCGCTGACCGCCGACTGGGTGGCGTGGGGGGGGGAGGAGGAGGAGGAGGAGGAGGTGGCGGAGGAGGAGGAAGTGGTGGCGACGGCGGTGGCGGTGGCCCAGTCGGGGAGCGTCCTGGCCCGGTTGCCCGCGGCGACGGGGGGCTTATAGAAGGTCTCCGGAGGGGGCTGCAGAGTCCTCGGCGCCCGGAGTGTGATGGGGCTTGGCGCGCCGTCCATGGAGCTAGTCCGTTTGGTGGGCCAGGCGGGTCTCGCCGAGCCCGCGTACGTGTTGCTCGAGAACGCGGCGCTGATGCTACCGCCGCCGCTCGGTACCGCGGAAGGGAGGGCCGCCGCCGTCGTGTCCAACAGCCCGGCGGCCTGCGGCACAGCGCTGGCCGGCGGCAGGTTGGCCACGATCATGGCTGTCCTGGGCGTGACGTCGTAGTGCTTGTACTTCCTGTCCCAAGTCGTCCTCTGCATGGCCTGCGTGTCGATGAAGGGCGTGATGTAGTAGGTGCTGACCCGCGAGGAGGGCTTCTCCGGCTCCGCCATCTCCTGGATGGTGTCCGGCGTGCCGAAGTCCCGCTCTGCGGCGCCGGCACTCTGACCGCTCCGGCCGCCCATGTGGACAGGCAGGCGCTCCAGGGGCATGCTGATGGGCCGCGAGGCGACACGGGAGCGCTGGGTGCGCAGCTGCACCTTGGGGACGATGGAGGAGGAGGGGTGGGGGAGGTTGGGCCGGCCGAACACCAGCGTGGACCTCTGGACTTCAGGACCCGCGGCGGACGGCTGGACCCCGTTGAGTCTGTCCAGGGCGGAGAACTGGGTTGCGTCCGTCCCGGGCTGGACCTCCTCCATCTCTTTCAGGATGTGAGCGGAGGGGATCACTGAGGAGTGTCTCTTGTACACTTTGGCACTCTGCAGGGGATAACAACAACGGCTCTTTAGAACTGAACTACAGAATCGGTATTAAGTTGTGCTTAGCTAGTGCTGCATACGTATGTTACAGAACACTACCAAGTCATTTAAGAGGGCATCGGTACCGAGCTAGCGCTCTAGCGTGTTTAAAGACACATTGTGCATAAGGTCGTCCTAAATGTGTGCATGAAAAACAACAACAACATGGGTTGGGTTATTGGATCGTCATGTTGACAGTGACATTAGAGCTATAACTAACGACTATTTTTATAGTCGATTAATCAAACGATAATGTTTCTGATTAATCTGATTAATCATTTCAGTCTACAAAATGTCATAAATAATACATCAATAGAGAAGTGATCTTAAAGTTGCTCGCTTTATCCGACAAGCAGCCAAGAAAAACTAAAGTATTCATTTCATAACGATCCATGAATCAAACATTTGAGTTTCTGAAGCACCAAGCAGCAAAGGTTTGACATTTGTACTTCATTGTACGATGAATCGATTCTAAAAATGACGCAAAAAAAGATTCAATTTCTGCCGATTGACTCATTGATAAACCGCCTAATCGTTGCAGTCCTAATCGACATGAACCCGAGCGTCTGCCCTCACCTCCTTGACGTCCATCAGGGAGGTGGAGTGGCGGCCCAGCCTCTGCTCCTTCTCCTGGGGGGTGAGCCTGGGTGAGTCCTGGCTGCCGCCGTGGGGGAGGTCGGCGGCCGACAGCGGGGACGCGCGGTCGAAGACGACGTTGAAGTGGCGCACGAGCTGCTCCACCATGAGCGCCTGGTAGGGGTAGTCCACCAGCGACGAGAGGGACACCTCGGCGTCCGTCTGCCGAGGCTTCACCAGCGTGGGGCCGAAGATGATGCCCAGGTTGCTGGCCGTCATCTTGTTCTCCTCCGCTTGCTCCGTCACCCTGGTGGCAGGAGGAGGAGGAGGAGGAGGGGGAAAGGGCACAGATGGGCATGTGAATTCTGGTGTGATCCGGTTGTATTAGCTGGGTAACTTAGTGCCACAAAAGGGCACAGCAGGCTAAGAATAGTGCAGTGAGCAACATGTGCTTCAGGCCACTTCCTCTGGTCTATGAGGAAGTGAGGAGGGGCCTTGTCCGTGTAATTCCATAATGCAGAAGATGGCTTATCTCTCTGTCTGTTTGCCCCCATAGAGCTGCTGCATCCAAACAAACAAATGCTAAATGTACCTGTAGACAGGGTTCTAAATTAACACCCGCCAACCCGCCAAATGCGGGTTAAAAATCATTTTGGCGGGTGTTAATAAAAACTTACTAGCCAGTTTGGCCGGTGATGCATGAGGCAATCATGTCAGTCAGAGCCGCTCTACTGTTCTCGCTCCCTGGGCAGTACTGACTACATTTCCCATGAACACTGTCGTGATGCTACGTGATGACGTATAAGACGCCCTTTGGCTGCGCGCAGGCAGTGCAACCAACCAGCACGAGTAACCATGGAAACAGAAAACACAAAGAAGAAGAACAAAACAAATTGGCTGGTAACGTTAATTTAATTAACGTTAATTAACGGTAAAGTTAATTTAGAACCCTGCCTGTAGATGTACCTGTGCAGGAGTACTATATATATACAGTATATATATGTGTAAAGGTAGGGTTTGTGTACCTGTGCAGGTGCTCTATGAGGAAGCGCAGCGTCTTGTAGTGGGCCAGGGGCAGCTGGCGGAGAAGGTCCCGGATCTTAAAGATGACCCGGTTGAGCTGGACGCTGGGGCCTCTCTTCTCGCCGCTCTGGGCGGCGGCTCTGGCGGCCTCCGCCTCGTCCACCAGCACCCGCTGGCACTCCTTGGCCAGGCCGATGAAGTCGTTGTAGTGTCGGTAGAGGATGAGGGGCTCTGGCAGCTGCCGGCGGAAAAGGGAAATCATTCTACGATCGGATATTTGTGTCATGTGTGCACACCACGTGTGGCCTTTCATAGTGATAATGGCCTAAGCACAGCAGCGATCGCCTTAAAACATCTCCTGATAACATGAGATGATTATCAACAACGACAACGGTATAACTAACTACTTTCTTAGAAACTAGACAAAGACTACTGGTGGGCCTGGGAGGTTGGCGTGGCCCCACCTGTCTCAGGTAGAGTTTGAGGACATTGCTGATGTCGTGGGGCGAGAGGTCGGACAGCTCCACCAGCTCCTTGCCGTTCTCAAACGCCTGGCAGAGCTTCTCCACGCGGGACTTGGCGCCGTTCACGCGGTAAATGCCCTGCAAGTCACGTACAGACTTTAAGTTCAGGCAAAAGTACGGGAACAACACCAAAACACAGGTTATATAATGTAGGTTGTAATTGCAAACTGCCATCCCCGGGGTAGTGATTTGAATAAAAACAAAATTAAAATAAAAAAACAGCAATTGCAGTGCAGTCCTTACAGTTGAATTGTATCGTTTGGCATCTTTATGAAGATGGAATGGTTGATTAAGTCTCGTATGAAAGCAAACGATTGGATGGATTAAGCAAGTAGTCCAGTAACGAACCTTTGGGATTTTAACTGTTTTGAATTTCAATGTGCAACATTAATTTATGGACATATAATTGGCTGCATTTTAAGCTTCTGTGGTTTATTATTGCTACATGGGAAGCTTTCCTTTCGGCGCTGGACTAATACACTAGCAGAAAAGAAAACAACACTACCTTGATATTGAGGGCTCGGCTCTCGATCTCAGAGGTGCACTTGGTGATGATGAAGGGGACGCCGTCGGGGCTGTTCTTGGCTGCCTGGGCGAAGTCGATGCCAAACAGATGCAGTCGGCCCTGGAGCTTCTTGTGGCCACACTGGATGGCCAGCGTCTCCAGACACTTCTTATGGCAGGCCAGGGAACACTTGGCAACGCAGAGGGGGAAAAGAGGAGGATTTCACTCACAGCTTATATTACATTTTGGACATTCTGGACCGCCTTGGTACATTGTTCGGTCTGGGGTGTTCGTTTATGTGTCCCCATCTTGTGAAAAGATTATATGAATTGGTAGTTTTTACGAGACCGGGCAAAACGAATCAGTGGTATTTTTCTTTGTGAACAAACACACAATTAAATTCCTTTTTGCAGACATTAAGCTAGAATTTTCAAGTGTATGTACCATGTACGTACATTATACATCCAACAAAATATGAATTAAATGACGGGCCACCTAACCATCCACTGGTAGGTAGGTACATAACGTAAATATTACCAACTGTTTTCTATGCTTTCTATTACAGCTGAATAGTCCTTATGTTGCCATATGTTAAGACATGATGCAAAGCGATACTATTAATGTAGTAATATATAGAGATATTGTCTTCTACGATTGGTATTGGTCTTTATACATTAACATCAAACAACAATGCAATATTACAACGTCAAATACAACAAACAACTTTCCAAATGAGCAATAGTGGTATCAAAATCAATATATATATAATTGGAAAGACAAAATGTATTCATATGCTATGCCATACTGTATGCTTCCACTGTATCCACTGTACACAGCAAGTGTATAGCCCATAACATGAACATGCCGGTAGCCAAACAAGGTGTCACTGACCTACACTTCACACTCTTCGACACGTCAACAGCTGCTATGTATTGCATTTCAACCTGTTAGTCGGGAATGCACCGCGCTAACCACAGCTTATTCTAATCAATCGGTCACGCTACAGACATGCAGAGAAATGTGCGCTCTGTGTGCTTTGGGCTTTCGGCGACCGTGGCGTGTCTGTACCTCCTCGCACTCGGCTCCGTGGAAAACCACCAGACTGTCGCACTCCCTGCACTTGGAAGGGGCCCTCAGCTTGCGCAGCTTGTGGCTCTGGGCCGCCTTGGACATCTGGGCGTTGCGAAAGGGGCCGGGGGAGCTCGCCGTATCCGTCACCATCTCCGCCAGGCCTGAGAGGAGTCGGCGGAAGACAGAGGGACTTTGGTGAGCAATGTGTTCGGTTTCAAAATGTGCGTGTTGCTTCGCACCCTGGATACTGCTGGGAGGGTTAACAATCAAAACGACAACAAAAAATGCGAGCAGTGATTGAGTATTAAAATTAAAATTAGAATGTGTCCAACCAGTGGTATACTACAGGCAAATCCTCAAACAACAGCACAGGGTCAGAACATTTGATCAAACGAAATAGACAAAAATGCATTTCACCGAGATCCAACTTTGGCTTAAGAGTTTAATAACAACACATCGTGTCTAGTCCATAACAACAATACATCATCTACAGCTACAGCTACAGCTGCAATCTCTTCCTGCTGATGTCACCGTCAACCCTCAACATCTGGCCTCGTCGCAGAACTAGGCCACTACACTACCAGTAGCAAATAGTCCATTTGTAAGCAGTGGGACATTTTCAGCTACGTTCTTGAAGAGTTCCGCTTTCTCTGCTGAAGATCCCTTGGTTTCACAGACTTCAAAATTAGCATGTTGCAATTACACACTTAGACCATAAAAAAGGGAGTTATATAAAAAAGTTATATTATATATTAAAAGGTTTTAAGTTATAAACACACACACACACACACATACACACACACACACACACACACAGGCTCTTACCATTGTCCGAGGGGGAGTGGGGCTCCCTCTCGTCCAGGTCATCAGCGGACGACATGGTCCCAGTGGAAGGGGTCCTGGGCAGCCGGCGTTTGAAGTCGCCTGTTAAAAAACAAATGAAGCCAAACTCCTCATCTCAGGCAGTTTCACAGTACATTACGATGCATGGCGCCTGGTGTGGTTGAGAGCTCACGTACAGTTTGATAGGCTAACGTACACAATAGTCACAACTGTGTGTGTGTTTTGTTTCGCTATAGTGAAGTAAAGTGTACTTAACGGTAGAGAACCTATTGAGCGCACAATGAGGAAGTTGGGAGGGAAGTTTTCGGAGTCTGTAATATATGTAAAATATACTGCATAGCAACGGTAACAGCCTATATAAAGTATATTCAACACAAGAAAGGACACTGACTCTCGGGCTTTGCCAACTTTGCTCTCAGCCCAACACATTTCGAATTTAAAAAAGATGCAAGTACTTTAATGAATACCGGATGGGAAATGAGGGAACTATTAAGGGTCATATAAGCAAGCCTTCTGAAATCCTACTGTAATCATGTTTGTTGTTGCCGTTTTGCTTTTCACCTCATAAATTAAGAACCACCACCTTTTAAGCTGCAACAATTGCATTTTTTTGTTTTGTCTGTGTTGTTTTAATTTTGCTATGCGAAAACCTTTGAGCTGCATGTTTGTATGAAAGGTGCTGTATAAATAAAAAAAGTTGAGTTGAGTTAAGTCCTCCATAAATAAAAAAATATATAAAACTATAAAGCCTGATCCGTACCGGGGCTGGCGGTGGGAGAGTCCATGGAGCGGGACTCGCTGCTGCCTCCGGCGCTCTCCGAGTCGCTGCACATGCCGCTCTGGCTGCCCTGGCTACCCGAGGCCCAGGCTTGCGTCGGGCCTCTCAGCGCTGCATGAGGAAACAGAAGCAGAATTGATTGAAGTCGTCAATGATGGTAGAAACTCCCCCAATGATTGTAGAAACTCCACCAATGAGTCAAGAGACACAATAAGTCCCTGGCAGTGGTTGGTTAAAAAGAAAGAGGAAAAAGTCTTGCTCTTTTTGTGCTCACATGAATTGTCCCTCTAGACTGCACAGCCGTAATAGTTCCACAATGACGGCAGGCTAATTTGGCAATTAATGAATACTTGCACAATAGCCTGCCGTCTTACTTAGCATGTACGTACTTGGTATGTAACAATATAGAGACTGAGGTTTCTCATTCAGATTTTGACTTAATACTAATCCCTTTTTCTGCACCAAATTATGACTTCAGTAGTCCTCCAGCAACCGAACACCGACATCGGGACAGAATTAAACCTAGTTTGCATTTAGCTTTTCTAATGAGCTCATATTGTCTGTGATATGTGTGAGTGAGTGAGTGCCCACCTTGCATGTCGCCACCGCAGTTGGCCTTGCCGGGCGGGGAGTACAGGGGGCTGTCCACCTCGTCTCCGCTGAGCAAGTCGCCAGACGCCTGGGACAGGTTACCATGGGAAGAGTGGCTGCTGTCCACCGACCTCTTGTTGAAGAGGAACCTGAGGGGGACATGGGGAGGAAGTGTTGGATCAACAATACATTTTTTCCAGCCCTAGACTAAACACTTCTCCCCTTGAACTGCGCTAAGGGTAGTGCACTTCTGCATTTCTGATTTGGTTAGCAGGAACCATCATTAAAATTATTTTATAGCTGAAAAATGACATCGCCATTGGCAATTCAAACTCCGGATTTGCACAGTTGCCTGGAACAATGGCTGCCGTCATCACATGAATGTATTTGATTCATATTAAACCATTAAAAATGGAGCAACCACACTAGTCACTTCGCAGTGTTGACAACAAGGCCCAACAGTGCCAGGAGAGGGATTTCTAAAAACAATAGCTAGTAAACCACTACCAAATAGTGCTGATAGCATTGTACCGTGGCAGCAATGTATGCTCGGTGTGTGTGTGTGTTTTAAAGCTGGCGTTTGACGCTGCGTTGATAGTGCAAGCGCAGTCACTCGAAACCAGAGCCAAAATCCCACACTTGCAATCTCCTCTGCCGCATTCAGCCTGTGCCACAGATATTTCCTGAGGAAGGGCAGCAAATTCAACTCACATTCTCTCTCGCCCTTACACACACACACACACACTGGTTTTCTCTCTCCCTCTTTCTGCTACTCTCCCTCTCTTTCCCCCCACACACCGTTGACTCATTGTAACCCTGAAAGTGGGGGACTGAAAGACTTCTATAGGACAGGAGAGCCATGTCGTTGCTTTATTTTGACATTTAAGCTATAATCTGATTGTGAATATCACTGATAGGTACAAGATATGATGTGGTATGAGAGCCTATCTACCCACCATAATGAATTCAGTGGATAAATGGATAAAAACAAGCGCTGTCAGAACAGCTGAGGTTGATTTCATGGCAGTGAGTTTACCTTTCCTGCAATGTAAACCAAAAAATAAATAAAAATAAGCCTCCAACGCCTCATTCACTGATGACGAAAACATTTATTTATAATAAAACAAAAAGGAAAAAGGGTGAATCTCTACCTGTCGGAGGAGACGGAGTCGGAGTGTATGCGACCTTTGGGCAGGTTGCGCACAAACTCGGCGTACCGCTCCCCCGGCTCGTACAGCTTAGCGCTCTCGCTCAGCGCCTGGAAGTGGGTGGGCAGGGTGACGTTCTGCGCATGCTGCATCTGGAACCAGTTCACCGTCACCTGAAAGACACGGCCCGTACACAGATGGCATTAAAATCAATGTGTGTGTGTGTGTGTGTGTGTGTGTGTGTGTGTGTGGGGGTATGTGTGTGTGGTGGCGGGAAACGCAAACCGAACCACTCACCTCCCAAAACCTTGTTGGGTGAGCAGACTCGAGTAATCAGAAGCCAGAGTCCAAATAAGTTACTTAATTGTATTTTTACTATTCCTGGAAAATGTCATTATATTTGATGATGATTTTTTTTTGTGTACTCGTCTGTTTTGTATTGTTTAATTAAGAAAAAAATAAAAAGGTTTAAGTCACAAAAAAGTAGCCAGAGTCCAGAGTTTGTGAGTGGGGTTGGTAATGATTGGATAATGAATCCTTAGAAAACGTGAGGTAGCCTTTTGATTGGCTACGGGTCAAAATGAACGTTAAATTGCCCACCTCTTTAAGTATTTCATTGTATATTGAAGGTCATTGGCTGTATGCATGACTTCTTCCTATCAAAACCTTCTTTTAAGATTATCCCACTTTGTGAGCAGTGGTATACAATGTGACGATGTGAAACCAAAACGACAGTAGGAGCGCTGGGTCCCGGTTACTCACAGCCTTGAGCGTGAGGTCACACTGGAACACCAGCTCTCTGATCTGGGTGAGGACGGTGCTCTTGGCGTTGGCCAGGTCCATGCGCCTGGCGCCGGCATCCGCCACGCAGCTCCGGCACTGCTCCTGGGCCTCCTCCGCCTGCCAGGGGAGAGAGTGGACAAGCGCACGGGTTAGAATAGTTTAGACGTTTTTTGCACAACACAGTAAATTAAAAATGTATTACACAATAAAGTTTATTACACAGCTTTGTTGAATATTCGATTCTGATTGATCAGTTACGGCGTTATTTCTGAATAGCAGACAGCTGCTATGAATACGGATGCTATTTCCAAAACGTAGAATCGAAGACAATTATTTTTTGCAGAAGCAATAAAATAATTTAAAAATCTATATTTTGTATCAAATTATTGATTTCTTTAGTAAGTAGCGGTTTGTGTCGAGGTCCTGCATCACCCTGTTGGGGTTGATTTTGCAATAATGACATTATCCCTTACATATAATGCAAAGGGACAATATGTGTTTGTCGTACATCAAGTCTATGTACTTTATTTGCCATCACTTCCTTTGAAAAAACTAAAAGTATTTATTTGACCTGTCCTAGACCAGGCAAAAAAAAAAACAATAACACTAAAGAAATAAAAAGGTATGAACAAAGTATTTCTAAAGTACTCCAGCCCTCCCCTGCCTACCTTCTGCAGGGCCTCCTCCTCCAGCCTCTTCTTCTTCTCCAGCTGCTTACTGCCTGCACCGGGGGGGCCCTGGGGTTGGGGTTCCTCCTGGAAGCGGCTGGTGGACAAGCAGGCCTTCTGGTACTCGATCCTGCGCTGGGCCTGCAGCGCTTGTGCCTTACGCATGCTCACCTCCGCCTCGTGCTGGGGAAGACGGGGGAAAAAAAGAAATATGGAAAAATGAAACAGTGGAAAAACATCAACACAACATCGGTGGTGTAGCTGGTGTGGAACGGGTGAGCCAAACATGTAGAGGTCTTGGTTTGGAAAGGGAACTTATTAATACTTTAATGAGTTGTGTAAATGAATTAATTCATACATTTGCTTATAAGTAAATGTAAAAACTAATTCCTTCTTCAACTGAGGGATTACTTATGCAGTTCCAAAATATCCTTTATATGAAAATGTTGCCCTATTTCAGAAAGGTAATTTTAACAGAATTAGCGCATGTGTTAACATCCCTTAAGAAAACATTTATACTATGAAACACACTTTAAGCACGTCTAGACAGTAAGCGACGGCGATTTACCTGCGTCAACTCTACTCTAAACAACAACATGAAGAATGTGAGCAGGCATAAAGATAGCATCTGGAATACACATTGTGACTCAAGACATCACCAACCGCATCAGTGTTGAATCTGTACAGGGGAAATTCCTACATACCATTTTCTTCTGCTCTCTCTGCCACTGCTCCTTGACGTCTTTCCTCAGCCGGTCCAGTTCGTTCTTACGGGCCAATAAGGGCTAAGAAACAAACAGGGGTCAGCAATGATTTTCATTGGATTGGTGAGGTTGTTGTTGCCAATAGGAAATCGTGATTCAAATGGTTTATGAGACGGTGTTTGGGCAGTGAAACAAAGCTAAGAAGGCAGCCAGCTATTATTGTTCATAATATACTCCTAGGCACATGTGACCCGGCTCATACCAATACTAGTGTTTATTTTCCTATTATCGTTACCTGGATGAACTTGTTAGATTGAAGGGCCATCGTGGTCTGAACAAGCAGCTGGCTGTACTCCATGTCGTTCTTCAGCGTTGAGACGTAGATGTCACTGAATGGCATGTAGTCCTTGGAATAAAGACGACACAAATCACTTTCTATGAGGATACTGTTATATTTGATATTAAGTTCTACATGATCAGAAGGGTCATAACCGCATATTATTAGCTACCTGTTGACTTAGAAGCGTCTTTGCAGACTCTGCCATTTTGCCATAGTTTTTAGCACACTCGATATCTAAAAAAAAAGAGAGAAGAAGATGCACATCAGAATAAACATTCAAATGTTTTTGTGATGACTGTACTCTTCTAAAGGAGGGGTTCACATGGATTGAAATTACTTGGGCTGGGACCAGGTTTGTCTTCAACTGGCCAATGAGTTGAATGAGCTTTTCATAAATCAATCAACTCCATTGATAGTAGTAGCCTGAAACACTACGACGTAACTGCAACAAACCCTTTGTGGGTTTCTCTTCTACCACGTTTTGCAGCTCACCCATGACTAGGCGCTTTTCCATGCAGGCCAGCAAGTCCTTGATGTACTTGGACCAGGCTTTGGCATAGAGCAGCGCCGACTCCACTCCGCTGTGGTTCTTCTGCAGGGTCAGATCCACTTCCTCCTCCCGCGACAGCGCCACCTCTGGTTCAACAAGGGGAAACGTATGTTGTTAATTATGCCCTATATTTAGAACTCATTTTCCTAAGTCTTTTCAGAGGTGGGTTTTTACAGGTGTAACCCCTGTTGAAATGTGCTTCCTTTTCATATTGGCCAAACCACCCCCTCAAAAAAATCCTCAACTCTCAAAAGATGGCCGATCATGTCCTGTTATGGGTCGCGGTAAAACAGAAAAATGCAAATAGTTCAGTCTCTAGAGGACAGGAAGTGTCAAATTACATTTCTGGAATGTACATGGAATGCATGCCTTAACATCCAAACCATGCGGAAAGAGTATAGCAAATAAAGAGCCAGCAAAAACTAAATGAAACCCTGGGAACAGCAGCACTACCCCTGGCGACACAGGGTATTGCAACTTCTATTCCTAGTTAGTTCACCACAATTATGTAAACTCTGATGTCACTACCGGTGGATTCATTTGAGCCAATCAGAAACAGCAGCTGCCTAAACCCAGTGTGCTCCTCTCCCTGTGGTTTGATTCATGTGGTTCCTCCTCTGTATTGTAAATACACCATTGCAGTGTACGGTCAACCAGTCAAATAAGCCCTTACAAACGCCTCAGCTGTGTGCGGCATCTGATTCAACACGAACCCCACGACTTTCCCATCCCATGCGTAACGACTGATTAACAGGCAAGGAATGCTAGACATGTGGATGGAGCAGGGGGGAAAGAGGACAGCCCACGGATAGGATGAAAAAAGCAGCAGAAATAACAGGGGTTGAGGCACACAGGCGTAGGGCGGGCCAACCTCAGGCATTTGAGGGGCCAAAAAGCCTAAATCATTGAGCCAGTTCCCAAACTGACTCTGGGCCTCAGGCAACCAGGCATTAACACAACATTAAACCTGATTTCCTGCCAGTGCAGCAACATTAATAACAATAACAGCAATTACGTTTTACGCTGAATGCATTTTAAACCCTGTGATGCCCAGGGCCAAATAAAATGAATGTGAAGTGTGTGTGACTGTGTGTGTGTGTGTGTGGATAAAAAGCACTTGCCTGCAAGGTCACTTTTCTCTGAAATATATCCACCGGGATCCCCAGACAGGTTGTCAAAAGACTGAAAAAGGACACAATACAGATTTAAGCAAAGCGAGCAAAAGGCAGCCAAAATAGACATTCAAAACAGCACATCAGAGGCGCGTTCAATCTTGACACCAGAGACAGAAATGGCTTTGAGGCTTTTTTTTCTGTAAAGTACAGGCTTTGTAAAAAAAAAAGAAAAAAAGAAAGTCACTAGTTTTTAGAGACCCCTCCAAGGAGAACCGTTTGAACTTGTGTCTGAAAGCGGTGCTTTGAAGACAACCAACTGAAGAAGAACCTGAGAGACAAGAGACAAGAGACGGGAGAAGAAAGAGAAGTGTGTGTGTGACGCTTTCTCACCCTGCTTCTCCTGGTATGGGGGATCCCCACCCCTGGTCCACTGTCCACATCTCCCATAAGGAAGTCAGAAACTCTGGACAAAGAAAGAGGAAAACGACTTAACCAGGAACTTAAATAGTCAATCATATGTTAATGTGCTGCAGCACACGTTCCACAAAACCCAAATCCCTTCATCCAAAAATTACAACTTTTATGGATTGTGTTTTCCTCTGCTTAAGTCGGTAAAATATACTGCATACTATTTGTCTCTTGTCACAAATCAGAGAAGGAGTGGAAACAGTTTTATAGCCTCTTTCATTTTAACAAAAAGTCATAAATGGTGCTGAAAAGGTAAACAAACACTCTACTCACACATTGCCGAATGTGAATGCCAAAGTGTCAATGGACGCGTATATCTCGCCAAATATAGCCTTTTTGTTTTCTGGGCTCACTTCCCTGAGGTCGACGGCTGTAAAGAAGAGATAAAACACATGAGAACCTCCAACAAAAAACAGTCACTGCTGACGAGTACGTTTGATTTTGGTTACAGATAAGCCCAGAGTTGCCTAATGCCTATACATTCAACCGGAAAGTTTTTTGTGTTTCTTTCGTTTCTCTTTCTAGGTTTCCTCCGTTCAAACTCTAAGAAAAATATATAGGTTTTGGGTTTCAGAAAAACATACATACATACATATATTAAACTTGATTACTGCATGACAAAAACAAACATAGAAGTTTAAAAGACAAAATAAACATCGTTATTGATTTTTATCTAGTAGAAAAGAACTAACAGACAATAAACAGGTTTATACCACTTGGCTCCCAAGAAGCAAATAAATCTGAATCTAAAAGATTTTACATTGTAAAAAGAGTAAAGTGAAGAAAAGGTTTGCATTGACAAATCGCAGGAATCAGAAAATTAGATATACGGGCAATGCAACCCGCGTGCCAAGAGCTTTCAAGGTTGAGAATAAAGTATATACACTAATAAATCAGCGCTGATGAAAGACCCTATATAACTGTAGTCCAAAGCAGTGGCTGTGTGTGCCTACGGCTGTCTTACTTTAACAAAAATGGCTACAGGAAGACCTTCCAAGTCCAGGCAGAGTATTGAAGAACGCAGTCCACCTCTAATCCTCTGGTTTGATATTCCATTGGCACATCCAAAACACAAAAATACCTTTAAAAAAACCCATATGCGTTGGGATTTGCCCAGCGTTGAAGAGTCAAAGGTCGGCGATTCCTTGCACCCTTAGCGTGCGTTTGGTTGCGCTCTGCAGTGCGACAGAACATATGCAGAGCGCAATCAGAGGAACTCGCAGCAGGAGAGGCGGGGAAATCAGACTTCGCAGTGCTTCCTGTTTCACCACAGGAAATGCTTGCACTGCTCGACTTCTGTGACGACATACTAAACCGTCAGAGCCACAGCCACTTGCCCTTCTTCCATCACCCGTCGCCCTCAGAGAGGCAGAGGGTCCCGAAACCCTCAGGCAACCGGCCAAACCACCCCCTCAAGAAAATCCTCAACTCTCAAAAGATATCAACCAGACTTCTTCTTCTAAGCTTCCAGCGAGCCAACCTGAAGAAATAATAAATAGGTCTATCCACGAACAAGGTACGTTCACCAGGAAGGTTCTGGGGTGTGGGTTCAGAAACCCGGGGCCGAGGTAACGAGCAGAGCAGCCAGTGTAGTGGTTGTGGTGGTGGTGTTGGTGCTGGTCTCCCCTGCATGAGCCTCCCTGCAACTCAACACTGGAGCGTTGCTATTCCCAGGCCCCTGGACCTCGGAGCTGCAGTGCTGGCTTCTTCCTCAGGACATCCTGTGAGTCTCATAACAATGATTCCACCCCCACCCGCCCCGCCGCCCCACCTCTCTAGTAACCGTTCAAATATGGGAACTACCATCTCGAGTCTAAGGCCTCGCTGAGTAATTGTGCACTTAACTGGCACAGTTAAGGCGGCGAACAAAACGTTTGATGGATGAGCTGTCATTGAGATTGTGAGTTTGAGTTTGTTGCAACGTCATTCCAACGTTTTTACATTAGCAGACCCCTACGTTTCACAAAACACAAACACAAAATAGATTAGTTATCAGCCTCTTCTTTCAACTCTGAACAAACAAAAACAATATTTGCTTGGAGATGAGCTATGTTAACACAACAGTGAAGCACTAGAAGCACATACTGTAGGCCTAGACACAATATATGGATCCAACTGTCAAAATTCATGTACTCATATGCATATGCAAAATGCATATTATGGTCATGTTTTAGACAGCCAACGTAATAATTAGTCGTTTTTTGTCATTTAATGAGATATAGGCCTATTACTCAACCATGGTTTGTAAAGTATTTACAAGGTTTTGCAATCATTTTACACAAGTCATGTAATGTACCCCCGAGGTTCATACTTCAAGTAACCATGAGATAAGCAAGCACAATAACAAAACAGTGGAAATATTGTGATGCCCGGATTCAAGGCCAGAGATTAACTGCAGTAAATAAACGCAGTGAGGGATGCACGCAGCTCCTCCAGACAAAGATGGCGGAGAGAACAAGGCAAGAATTTCAATAACTCGAGAAAGTTGATATTTTCATTGCGCTGGCCTCGAGATTGCAGTAAGGAGAGAAGGAAGGGAAACCTAAGAGGATTGTGCCCAAGAAAGAAAAGGCCTTGAATCTGGTTTGAACAACCGACAGTCGGCTTAAAGATTATATCTGCAAAAGTAGACAAAACTGGCGGGCAAAGACAAAGACCGTACAGTACAACAATGGAGCCTTGTGCGTCAAGACACCAGGGGTTTAAGTGTGCTCTTGACACTTTCTTTCCCTGTGTGAATGTGTTTGCGTGTGCGCATGTGCACACACATACCATCTGGAGCGTGTTTGTGGGGGGACTCGTTTGTGGGACTTCTTCTCCTCCTCCTCCTGAATTTCTGGCAGTCATTCAAAGAGCCGAGGCCCAAGCGATCACACCCTGCGATCAAAGCTCTGGCGACCGGGAACACGGGGGGCGAACAAGGGAGAGCACTCTGGAGGAACGGCGTCGCACGGGGCCCGCCATCATCCCCGCCATTCAGCCCTGGTCTCTGGGGGTCTCCGGGGCTCCCTCGCTGATTCATGGCCCTTTACACCGCCGGTGCCGCCCCACCACTCTCCCTTTCAGCCGTGCTCACTGTCCCCTTTATGCTCCGGGGGTTTTGAGTTACACGCTGGCCCGAGTCGCCGGTCTGGCTCCGCCGATGTGTGCTTGTAAGCCACCCCCTAGTGGACAGGAATGTCCATGTCCCCACTTCACATCACACCGCGATACACATCTCTGTATTGCTGCTGCGTGTGTGTGTGTGTGTGTGTGTGTGTGTGTGTGTGTGTGTGTGTGTGTGTGTGTGTGTGTGTGTGTGTG
>JAOPJI010000135.1:6902368-6917394 GCA_027122695.1 Merluccius productus
GGACAACATAACACTTGTCGCTACATGTGAGGCCTACAATATGAAGTATCTGATGAGGACCAGACATAAATAATAATCTCCTAGCAATGTTGCGATTTTAGTCTCGATAACGACAATAGCCTAGCCACTTTTACATTCAGACACCATATCATTTCCAGGCTATGCTGAATGCAGCCAAATGGAAAGTGGAACCAACCCACCTTGCTTTGCCATTCATTGCGACCACCAACAGATATCATTGAAAACAGCCTAATTCTTCTCTCCCTCCTCCCTGGAGGGAAGAGGCAGCGAGACAGACAGCGTCTCCCTCTGTGGGGATGAAGAGCAGAATGATGATGAGAACAACAATGGGAGGAGAGCCATTGTTAACCAGCCTTGTTGCTGACAACCCAGTCAGAATGCACATAAGCTAACGCTCTGCAAACTAAACACTCTGCCTCCCTCATACATTTACATGAGCACCAGCAGGTGGTTGTCCTCAGTGCCTCCAATAAGATTAGATGTGATGCTTAACATGTGGATGCTTTCCCAGCCTCTCTGGCTACGAGGGGGCAATTGCTCCCCTTGTCTCTTCTAAACTGTGTGATTGGTGCCGGTGGCCTGCACCTGCCTGAGTAGTTTGGTCATGTTGGGATTAAAAATGGACCTTGCTGCAGTAAAGAATTAGCATAATGTTTTACCAATCCTTTAAGGTTTACCTTAGAGGATACTTATATCCTCTATGGACCATACTCTTAGGAAAAGGATATAAGGATCAGCTCTGTCTAAATTGAATTTGATGTTCATCTTAATTGCAACCTGTCAGGTGAAAAAAAATGCTGATGGGTTTGAAGTAATTTGGAGGATGGTCTTGACAAGCGCAGCGGGAAAGGGAACGTCAAGTTCTGCTATACGTAGCCTAAAAAAATCAGCTGTCAAAACTGCATATCTATGAGGAAGACTGGCTGTCATCTCTGATCTAGCCATGCATAAGGCCACATTTGATCAGAGAGTGTATTGTACTTCAGCTGTAAACCACATTCATCTTGATATTTGGATGCTAACGCACAGAAATGCCTTGCTAAGATATCTCCAGGTTAGCATAACAAGTCAGGTTTTTACGAACCCTCAGGATAATAATTATTTGTACTATATCTGAGCACTGTGTTGTGAACCAAAATATTCATAGGATTATATTTTCTGCATTGTCAGCCACCACCAACATAATATAAAAAAACATAGTATTCCTCCACTGTTCTGATCTAATGCTGTCACACTGGATGCAGTTAGTCGGCTTTGATTTGGAAAACATTGCTGACAAGCGCAAGGATCAGCCAGGCAGATTATCAGTGGAAATCTCCACTCCAAACTTCTTTATTTCCCCAGAATCAATGTGTGGAACAGCAAGACGTGATTGATAATGATATTGAGATTGATTGTCTAAATCCCTTCCCGGCGTTCAAAGTCCCCAAACAGACAGTATATATACACGCAATTCAGTGCTGAGATAGGACTTGGCAGGAGCTGCCAATAGATAAGTGAAATAGGGCCAGAGTGAAAAGGCCTATCAGTCCCTAAGGGGCTTAGCAGCAGGATTCTAAAGCTCCCAACTAGCCGTGCTAGAATGAGATAGTCGACATTGGTTTTAAATTACCCAAGATTGCCTTGTGGTTTCGGTCTACGGGGGATGCCTGCAGACAAGATGTTTGTTAAAACATTGAGGCAGATTGGGGTGAAGAGCAGACCTGTGATTTCCCGGACAGAAAGATCAGTTTTGAACGCTGGTAATTGCTGAATTGGTGAAGAGGTTAAGGGGGTCTTGCAGCAATAATATCTGCCAGGAGGAGAAAAAGAAGATGAAAATGAGAAGGATGATGTTGAAGGAGACTTGGTGTCTTCCTGGGAGAATACATATCTAATAGTGTCATTTCATTCAAATGACAGCACACAATGTAATAATAGCACACTATATTATCCTACATTTCCTCTTTGCCTAACCACTTGGCCTTTCTTGTCCTGCTATATGCCCCCTTAAAACGAGTCTACCCAAGTTAGCCATAACTGCTATCTAATTTGGCAATAATTGCTATCATATGTCATAATTAGGCAATAATTACCATCCTATTTGATCCACTGTTTCAAGCACTATGTCATTGTCAGCTTTTTCCCTTGGAGACCGTCAATATCTCCCTTTAATATTTTCCTCAGAAGAAGCAATAAAAACTGTAAAGAAAGGAGCATGCATTCTTTATAGTTAACAATTAATTGGTCTATGTAGCCATTATCATTTACATTTGTGTGGCCTTCCTTTTCAGACATAAAATGGATTTTCAATTGAAATATTTAAATAAGTATCAAGGGTATAAAACAAGGCTGGAAGGAGGAATGTAAATGACAACTCTTATCATGGACACACAATTGAGCATGTTCAAAAACATGCTCCTCATCTTTTTGTCCTTCATGATTGAAAAAAATATATATTTCTGCTCTGTTATTTTCTTCGCTCCACTGTGAACCCCTTCTCTGATATTAAGGGTCTGTGTAGCGCTCAATCACTAAACTTTCCCATAAATGGCTTTTAATACCCAAAGTTTACTTTTGTTACAGGTGCAATAACAAAAGGCCTTTTAAGTCAGACTTGAAAATCTTTATGAGAAATTGGCAACGGCATTGAGGGGGTTGAAGTATTGATTCTGGCCTCTGGCTCTGTCCAGTAAAAAGATGGATGGATTTCTTTGAAATGCACTCGGCGTGAGAATATAAAGACCGCTGTGTATTCTCACTCAGGAATAAATTGTTTAATGACATATCTGGGGTCACCTTTTTTCTCAGTTTCCCTTAAAAGAGGGGATGTTTACAGGGTGATGCATTCGTCTCCCCAACTGCCTGATTCCGCGACACCTCATAGAGGCTTTTACACAAAGTTAAAACGCTCTCCTTCAGAGAGTTTCCAACCTCTCGTGGGGACATCAATTTCAGTCGCTGTCGCGGCTGATTATGTTTGGGTAGTGCCACACGCTGACACCAATAGAAACCTCCTAGGGTGCGAGCACTGTTATGATATTGATTGATTTGTTCATTTGCATGCATGCGCCACAATTCTCTTGAGGAGACCCAGTTGGAGAGACGCACATTTGTGTGGAAGACATTTAATATATAATCAGTCATAGTTTTTTTTTTTTGTTTGTTTTAATTTGTTGGTTGTTTTTTTCGTTCTTATACTCTACGTTTTCCATTTTTTTGTTGAACTATTGATTGCATCATTGGATTTCAGGTCAATAGCAATTTGAAATCTTATATGAGGGTTTTGATATGCTACTATATTAAGACAAACAGGCTTTAATAAGGGGTTTTAATGACTGCCTGCTGAACGCAGTTGTGTAGTATATACTACTGCTGAACAGAACATATAACCAAGATGGATTATGTGTCTCACATGATTATACTATTTATTGTGATAAGCTGCAAATTTGACAATCTCTTTAATATGGCACAATCCTCTGGGGAAGTTTCTTTACTATGGGCAGTCTGTTAGTGGTGAAAAACATTGCAATGTCTTTTGATTTATGTCATTCATTCTAAATATTTAACCTTTGCCAACCTTTGATAAATTGCTTTTCTTCTAATCTAAGTCCACTTATTTCGATGTCTAACTCTGAAAAGAGAGAGCCCTATCATTGGCCACAAGCATATTTATTATTTATTGGTGTATTTGTGCATTCTACTCAGCTATGAATCGTGGCTTTAGAGGTAAGTTATTGTGGGGCATGTGCGGTGGCCATCACACATGCAAAAAAGTATTCAGTCAAATATTTACCCAGGGTAGGTTTGCTGAGCATGGATGCTGAGCTCTTTTTCAGCAACGCCCTGCTTCACAAGCATACATACATAGTTCTCAACCTTCACACCTGGGAACCGCCCAGTACAACCACAGTATCCTACTGTTGGCCACTGCGCCACTCCACTGGAGCAGTTGGGTGTTAGGTGCCTTGCTCAAGGCCAGGGCACTTCCAATGGTGGGGGGGAGGGAGGGGAGAATCTTGTTCATTTACTTCTCCTGCCCGGTCGGCATTTATTTCATACATGTGCCACTTGTCAATAAGCTTATCTTCTTGTTATCTTAAGTTGACACTCGTAGGGCCCTAAATCAAGCATACATACTTACAGCATCCCTACTATATAAAGGGCTGAGAGAACGAGTTGAAAGACACAATCCTTGACTATGAACCAACATGGGGAGGTGTTGTGGGTGAACAGCTACTAAGCGGTACATCAATTTAAGTATGCGATTGGAGCATGCAATATGCAAAATGATTAACTAATTATTTAAGTTTGACAGCTTTATCGCAGTCCACATTATAGTCCAGTGTCAAGTGTTAGTACTTGACACTCAACAGTATTGTAATTTGACAAATGTAAAGCTGTATCCTTCCTTTGATCAGTGCACCTTATTGGGCTCCTATCTGCAGCAGTTTTGAGTGCATTAGTAGCGTTCATTGCTGAACCAGGCGTCGGTGGATTTCACCTATTATTCCTTGTGTTGAAATCCGCCGAGTGAAAAGGGAATCATTTATAGACGGGGAATAGAAGATTGTCGTATGGCGTGTGAAGTCTGGATGCCTATGAAGCTTCAAACTGACACATCTCTCCTGTCTCTCTCTTCCGAGTCATTATTAAACTCAGGCTTGACATTTGAAAAATGAAACCCTTCAAAATTAAACAGAACGCGGGCTCTGTGCATGTTCTGTGGGGAGCGTTTTTTTTCAGTGCAAATTCTCCCATCGCCCGCTGACACACAGTGTGCATCGCTCCTCATGGCAATGTTAGGCTTTTTCATATATATTATCTATATATCATTTTAGAAGAACAGTGTGCCTCTATGCGTTTTTTTTTTGTTCATGTTGTGGAGTGGAGAGGCCGGGTAAAAAGGCGTGGAAAGGATTGTTGAGTTCATCAGTGTAAATATTGATTGAACTAAACCGGTCTATCTGGTGACAGAGACAAAGAAATATAAGCTGTATACTGCTCAGGCACACACACAAATGCGCACACACACGCACACACACACACACACACACACACACACACACACATGTTGATGTGATATGATATTGATATGATATTCTAGCGAAGTAGACTATATGTAGAGGATACATTTGTCACATTGTAATTCAATATTTTTATATATAGAAGGACTTTGTCATGTCTCCAAAGATATGAAAACACACCTGTGCTAATGCACAGAAGTCTCCTGCTTGGCATTCTGTTCATTCCACACGTTCCTGTTGGCCACCAGTAGGGAACCAGTGCTGCACTGGTTCCCTACTGGTGGCCGTCTGCCATAAACAGGTGTGGGCAACTTGACACTCAATATCAATGTACTTGTTGAGTTATTTCATATTCTCTCTGTACCGCCGAGGTTTCTGCCAAATGGCACACACTTTAAACTGCGGACCGCTTAGCAAAATCACAGTTAAAGTATATCACCGTTAAAATAGATCACAATATATCACAGTTAAAATATATCAGTTAAAATATATCACAGTTAAAATATATCACAATATATCACGGTTAAAATAAATCAGTTAAAATATATCACAGTTAAAGTACATCACAGTTAAAATAAATCACAGTTAAAGTATAACACAGTTAAAGTATAACTCTATAATATAACAATGACACTTATGGAAATCCAAATGTTAATAAAAAAACAGAATCCAATTAGACATAGTAATTGTACTTAAGTTATTATTTGCCATAAAACAATGTTGTTATCGCAGCGCTTTTTGTCATTTGTGAATGGCATCTGAAAAAGAGACCCCAGTGTCACGTAAGAAAAAAAACAGCAACCTGTGTTCAATTGTGTGGGAGGAAATGTTGCAATTTACTATCAATTGCTGCTTCCCCGGCAGCAGGCAGACCAGAAACACATAGCCATGAACGGCAGATAGTATGGAGGGAAGATTGGAAGAATATAACAAGATGATGTCGTGGGTGATTGAGTCCCGGTCTGAAAGATTGCCATTCCATGCTGTCGCCTACGCTTGACAATCCCAACCGGCCTCAGTCCTGTGCTCAGCCATGTGCCTTGCTTCAAGCCAATGGATTTTTTCCTCTTTTCGAGACAAGATCTTAACAAACCCACCAACCTTTTACCAGTATAATGATATATTGGCAATCTTCCCTCCTCTCTGCTGCGCTCACCCACTCAAAAAACAGACAAAGCAGCAAATATATCATTAGTGGCTGCCCTATAGAGCTGGATATTAATTATGCCGTGTTCTCTCCGTTTGGCCACTCATTTGCACATGTACTGTAAATGTCAACGCAGAGATAAATGGAAAAACAAAGAGCCGGGCTCATAGCCTTTCCCCGTTGAGAATGTCACAAGGAGCTTGTAAGAAATGAGATATTGGTTTTGGGCCGGGCGTAGATTCTGGCTCAACGACCGCTCCTCGCCGGGCAATAAAACGTGCATGTGACACACGCTCTCAGAGCGCTCTAAAGAAAAACAAACGGCAAACAAGTTGCAGCAATAAACAGTAGCCTATAATCCTGTGAGCCTGACCAACGTCAAACTGTATACACAGCATTAAGTCACCTGTCTGCTCGGAAAGGGCTGCTGTGCTGTAGAAGCGACCCCAGAGGTGTTGCAATATGGACCATCTTCCTGTCCAATATTGTTCTTCAAATTTATGGATGGAGTGAAAGGCGTTTAGATTGGCTGTGTTGTGGTGGTCGTGTGGAGGGAGGGGTTGGTGGTGGTGGTGGTGGTGGTGTGGAAGGAGGGGTTGGTGGTGGTGGTGTGGAAGGAGGGGTTGGTGGTGGTGGTGGTCGTGTGGAGGGAGGGGTTGGTGGTGGTGGTGGTCGTGTGGAAGGAGGGGTTGGTGGTGGTGGTGGTCGTGTGGAAGGAGGGGTTGGTGGTGGTCGTGTGGAGGGAGGGGTTGGTGGTGGTGGTGGTGGTCGTGTGGAAGGAGGGGTTGGTGTGGTGGTGGTGGTGTTTGGTTGGGATGACAGCGGGGGGTCCTCATGGTCTTGAAGGTGTATTGATTACATGTTTTTTTTGTATTAACTGATCGCATGGTGAGCCACGCCGAAGCTCGGCCCAAGCAGCGTTTGCGAAAGATTAGAGCGACTGGAGAGACTAAAGTCCATAAACAGCAGAAAGTTCTGCAGAAAAAATAAATCAATTTCCTCTAGATGGTGGTGCAGTTTGTGAACATAATGTCTAACGATGATGGAGTTTGGCCACTTCATACTTGTCATTGTGAAATTGGACTGCCTTGTTGCTAATGATGGTAATGTATGTTGTGCCTCGCCTGCTACAGTAATCCGTCACTCTGTCTCACTTAAATGCATCTCATTGTCTGGCGTATTGCATTACGAACAGCGACGGTGAAAGAAAAGGGGAAGGGTGGTGGTGGTGGAGTTGTCCGGGTGGGGGGCGGGCGGGGGGGCGGGGGAATGTAATTTATGTGCTCATTCATTTGGGCGGCAAGTTAATGGAAAAGCCATATAACAGTATAAATTTCTTCCCCTTTTTTGTCACAGGTGATTGTAACTTTGAGAAGCCGCTGGCGGCGTGTGGCTACAGCCAAGGCAGAGAAGATGACCTTGACTGGGAGCAGGTCATCGCCAGAGAGAAGCTCTCTCCGGATCCCTGGATGCCCTCAGGTAAAGCAGGGGGACAACACCGTTGGTGGGGAGGGGGGGGGGGGAAGGCATCATTGTTATATAGTATGGCCATTTTCGCACCATCAGTGTAGCATAAAAAGAGGCACGCCATGCTAACAAAAGCCTTTCTCAAAAAAACGCTGCTTGTTCTCGAATATATTATTTTCTGAATAAGGCACTGCCTTAATAAGCTAAAGGCATTCAGGCCATTGAGAGCGAAAAATCTATTAAATTCACTGTTCACATCACACAGATTGTACTACGCATGCATCATACAAGTAATTACTTATTAATAGAAATTCATATTTTTTCTTCTTATAAATCTTAAAAACTATTAGTATCTGCCTCACGGAGAAAGGAACATTGGCACATTGTCCCTCCATCTGTCCAGCTCTATTCCCTCCTTTATCATTGATGAAGGTTGTTGATGGCGCCTGGCCGCACATCAATATCCAGCTCCCCACTTCTCTGTGACAACAATGCAAATAGAGACAAAAGCACCGGGAATCCATTTGATATTAAAATACTCAAAATCCATTTCAATTAAAGAATTCTCTCCGTCGTCAGCCCCAAATACATAAAGATTCATCAGAATGCCTTCCCCGCATGTTGTCTCTGCCTCACGCAATTTGTCTCTTTAATGTTTCATTGATCGCTTTTCGTGCGCTTTGAAAAGGGGAGACATAACCACCACCAGGGCAGAAGACACAGAAGGAATCAGACTAATGGAACGACCGCTTTTATTCTTTCACGCTCTAACAAAGGTGGTGTGGTAAACTAATGGATATTGTTTTCCCCTCCTCTCTGACGCCTAATCCCACAAAGGCTGCGTGGCAGATAGATTGCGCCTGGCCCCCTTGGTGACAGGGGGTGAATTAATTAGCGGGCCTGTGCTAATTTCTAACAGCCCCCGTGCCCAGGAACCTGCACACACATCGGTGTGTGTGTGTGTCAGGGGTGCGTGTTGAACCACCCTGGGGGACGGTACCTGCCTTTTGGAGTGGTTGAGGCAGGGGGGGGGGTGGAGGCCGGGTGGGCTTGTACTTTTTCCATCGCAAATGATTAATGTCGGGACACGCAGAGGCCGGGCAAAGGTTGCAGCGGAAGCTGGCAAAGACTTAACCCTCAAATTAACACCACGCATGCAAGCTAAATTTAACATACCTGATTAAAGTCCCATGTCTGCTTAAGAGGCATCCCTGATTGTGCTTTCCAGGCCGAGTGCACTCCAAAACAGCCGCGCTTTCTCCTCTCGCACCTTGAATTGTTGATAATTAGCGGGTTGCGGCATGCTCTTTTTCGCCACTTTTCGGTGTGAGCGCACTCTGCCTGCCATACAAAACAGTAATCTCTCCTCTCTGACCGCTATGAAAGGGGCATGAAATGTAGCGCACTTGACGGCTAAAATTGTTTCAGGACGAGCAGCGGGGGAGGATGAGTAGAAATGCATTTAGGTGAAAGCCACACCGTTGGAAAAAGCTATCTCACCTGCGATTGCCATGTCACTCTCAACCCATACTTATGAATGGCCAGCAAACAACCTTATCACGCTCACACAACCGATCGTTATCCCCCCTGGCTGCAGTGGAGAGGGAATGGAATTAGAAGTGGACAAGGCCGGGCGCATTACCAGCTCAAACACGTCCAAGAAAGAAATTGTGTACGCCATCTTCTTCAAATAAAGTTTGTTTACAGCAAAGGGAATGTATGATCAAGGTGATGATTATTAAAACATCTCTTACCCTGACTCTGTTTTGTTATTTATGTTTTTTTTTTCTGCAGCACATATGGTAAATCATAGTCCACACACAAGCCTGGATGTAAGTTTTAACTAGCTCTCACATCAATTAGTGCTTTAGATATCATTTGTCCCTTTTGTAACCTGCTATTATAAAGATATAAAAAGCTGGATAGGCTCTTATTTAGATTAAAACAGATATCAATATCTTTTCTAATGCTCATTCCAATAACATTTAATATAAGCATCCATTACCCATTCAATTACAGTGTACCAATCAACATAATAATCAGTTTGCCAAGTGGTCCTGAGGTTGTTTAGAGTTGTGTTTTTAGCCTAAATAGACTATGTTGTTATGACTGTGCCACAAAGCCCGGTAAGGACCGACTCGGCCTAACAACTCATCCTTGTAAATCCAGACCAAAGTGGCCCTGGTACTCGTTTCAATAAACGAGTACCAGAAGAAAACCAAGAGTAACACCCCCACCCCCTTGTCCACATGAAGAAAATGGATCCCAGTACTACTACCAGCACCAGCACCACCACCGCCCCCTGCCTCTGGAGCATATGAAGGAGAAAACATGAGCTCCAGTGGGGGCCTGAAAGCCGTGGTTGTTTACTCGGATGCTTTCCCTACCTAATTGCTACGTCTGGACGCAGAGTGCCCTTGTTTATCCCTCAGCGCAGCTCTGATTGCATGCTTTGGCTCCTTGAGGGGGGCTCAGCCCTGTGTGTGTGTGTGTGCGTGTTTGTGTGTGTGTGTGTGTGCGTGTGTGCGTGCATGCTTGGCCACACCCCAGCATGTTCTCTCTCAACCAAGCCAACTCTAGTCACCCCCGGCAAACACCGTCATCGCAAGCCTCATCTGTCCTGGGTCATCGTAATAAAAAAAACATAGAAAAAACAAACTCTCAGCCAAGACAAGAATCTGTCAGCCTTGGAGACCCGAGTTGGACTCAGTTCCATGCCTCTATCAGGAAAAAAATATGTCAACCTTGTGCACAACTGTGCAACTGTTCATTTTCTGAGAAGGAAATGTCATTTGAGTTTCGGATGGTTGATTGATTTCATGTTGGAAAGAAGGTCAACTGATCGCAATAACTATTTTTTTTACTTTCGATACAATCCTTAATGCAGTTTTGGAGAAGAATGGACTAGCTTGACAAGTTTGAGGTGGAGGCGGTTCCGTGGATGTGACGGGGTGGGGTGTGGTGCTAGTCACCACACCCCAATGGCAAGTCCAGATGCCATTTAAAAGGACGTGGTTTTCAGTGAGCCCCAGCTGGTGCAGAGGTTGCCTCTTCCCTGATGGTGTCATAGTTGCTGCCAGCAGCGGACTGCTGCTACCCAAACCTCCCCTGAGACTCATTCTGGGGAGAAATGGCAAGGGGAGCGAGAGAATAAAGTCCTCTAACGGAGATTAATTAGGGTTTTTGTATTATGCTAAGCACAATAGAAACCACAGGCAACAGCTGAATGGCCCATTGTCTTTTCCTTAATGTGTGCCTCTAAATAGGTGGGGAGGAAGAGAGGAAAGTTGCAATATGTCGTCGAGCTGTAGCTTGGCGTCTTTGTGCTGATTGCATGCCCTTGGACCAGGAAAAATAGAGAAGGATCAGGAGGATGAGTCTTCACAGGGCAGCAGGGATATATATGTTTCTGGCGGAGTCTTATCAACAATTCCCAACATCACTCCTGTAGGGTATTGGTTCTCAAAGAATGGCCAGTGTGTATGTTCAAGAGTAGATTGTTTTCAAGAGACACAATGTTATACCTGGCCTGTTTTGACCATAATATCAGGAGGCAATGCACCAGTCTAGTCCTTGCTCTCACCAGGAATGTTACTGTTGCTGGTTATCTGCCTTAACTGTGTATAATGGGAGAGCCGAAAGCACCGCTAACTGAAGGGCATCAGAAATGTAATCAGAATTTAAATCACATCAGCTAAAGATGCAATTTTCTGTCGATGGGAGCGAGACAAGAGGGTGCCCAGGGTGTGAAAATAAGCTAATTGCTTTTGAATTCCACCCCAACTTCATGGGACAAGTCACAGCCCTCAAGATGTTGGCATCGTCGAGAGGTTAAAAGCCCCATGATATTATTACAGTTTCAATAAGGGAAGTCAATTTGTACATTTCGTACATTCGTGAATAAATTCCACAGTTTGATGTTTTCAAGCATTAGTGACATTTGGTGTGTCTGCGTTGCTTGGGACAAAGACTGTGGTGGACCAACCAAATGGGATTGCACACGTTATTCTTAACAGGATTATGATAGCACACCAAACGGTCATGGTGGAGGACACATTTGCATATTGTATTTGGTGTCTATGCAATTAAAGCAAACGTTCCACTCCAGCTAGGTGACTCCTGAAAACAGGCTCCCCTGTGGTTGTATAATTTGTTTGTTGCCATCCATTGGGTCATCAAGAGAAGAACATTATTGTTTGGTGTCATATTGAGATTACATAATTAGCATCAAATGGAAGACTGATTGACACTAGGGAAAAGGGTGTGTTGTCATGGGACACAACAGGAGTCACTGGGTGCCACGTCACCTATTTGAATATGAATGTATTTAGGATGATGGATGGTTTTTGGGGTGAATCTGTTGAACCCTGTGAGATAATGCCACCAGTCACACCGTCATATCGGGAAGTGCCAAACTTATTCAGTGTTATTTTTCAGGCTTCTTTCATGTTTCAAAGAACACAGGGAAATGTCTAGAAAATTGAGCAGAGGCCACGGCTCCTCACATTAACAGCCTAACCCTCACAGCGAGAGCATTTTTGATTGGTGGCAGAAAGTGAGAATAGCCCTGTCTTCATTGACATTTCCAAAGCAGCTGGCGAGCTTTTCTGTGGCTGTGACCTCTGTGAATTTTATTAGCAAATGAGAACTGGAGGGTTTGGGTTTAAAGAGCGCCCCTCCATTTTGTTTCCCCCCCCCCTCACATAATGATTTTCTCCAGAGTTCAGGACCTGAATGCAGGAGAAATAATGAGCACTAGTCATTATTGCAAATTATATCCTCCACTCGTACCCATCACTCAACCCATAATGAATCTAAATACCTCCATCCTATACATCCTTTAGACTTTGATGATTAGGTTTAGACAGTTCCCAATTGGAGTGAACTAAATTACAAGGGGACTCCATAGCCGTTTACAACTATTTCCTCCCTGTTTTTTTCCCCACAATATTAGATGTGATGAATAAAATGCAATCTACTGCTTCTCTCAATCGTGCATGTTTTTTACTATAGCAAATCATTTTCTTCCAGAAGCAGCAGAAAGCAGCAGGGATGCACAATAAATATCGGGTCCGGTTAATTATCGGCCGATAATGGGACATTTTTATGATGTATTATTCCGATCATTCAATTATAACCGATAAATAGAGCCGATAACTTTAAGCCAATATTGCTTCCATTGGCTTAGCCATAGGGCTTGACAAGCTCTGCACGCTGTTGTCGCACTTGTGACGTCAATCTTCTGCACCAGAGTAGTGCCACTTGGTGCCGGCGTAGTAGATTAGGAAGCAAAACAGCAAACATGTCATTGCCGGTTTTGATGTTTTTTACAGTCGCCGAGGACGACAGAACGATTGCTATTTGCAATACATGACAATTATTAGTGATGTCAGTTGGTTCGTCACAAACTACAGGTTATAAACTTATCGGTTATCTTATAGGTTATCGGCCATGAGAAGCAGGTCATTAACGGTTGTTATATGGGTTGAAAAAAAACAGTAGTATTGTTGCAAGCCTATATAGGGTAAAATACTGCTACTACTACTACTACTACTACTACTACTACTACTACTACTACAATTAATATTATTGTTACAATTTGACAATCCCTGCTTACAAAAATATATATTCTAAGTACAATATCAAATAACCCATTTAATCTTCATCCTATTATTAATGGAACATGTGGTATTAGACCAAAAATATAGTATAGTATATAATTATAGTAGCCTATACACAAGCAGGAACAAACAAGGCTCCACAATGTGGATTGTGACAATTTCATTATATACTACTTAAATACATCTAAAATATAAATCTAATTAGATTGAATATGTAAAAATGTTTTGTAGCAATAATTATGTTTTTCAATTATTTACAATTACTTATATTTTGATAGAAAGCTAACACAAGCCATCTGTATAGGTGTATTTGCAATGGGTATAGGTATATTTGCAATACTCAGCCAATATATAACCCAGCGAAAATATAGCGTTGCCAAGATTTAGATACCTCTGGTCAACCAATCCCAAGGTCATCGGGTCATGTACCTCAGTAACCCATAATCTGATCCAATGTGGATCAATGCAATACTGAACAATGAAGATTTGTTTTGCCTCTTTGACCTCTGATTTGATCATTGTAATTTGATTCATTTGTTGGAAAGGTAACAGGTGAGGAGGTCTTAATTTACACAAATGAAAACAAGTATCTTTCCTCAAAACCTAATAGGAATGTCTTCTGTTTAGAGATACACATAGAACAATACCGTTTTAAATTTCCACATCACATTGACAAACATTTCTTTGCTTCTTTTCTAATCTGTAAAGGAAAAGCACACTACTGTGAAATCAATCAAACAGATTTATTCTACCACAATGGCAGTCACAACAACAGTACATTCACAGAAAACTAACTGTGAGCATGTGCAAGATACACATTAACAATAATGGTGCATGTTACTTCTGCCTATTGAGTTTGACAGAAATCTTCAAGTGTACAAAATACTCGGCAATGATCTATGACAGGCAATAACCAAAACAACAACTACAACAACAACAACAGAAAATTCGACCATAGTCTGTTGAATTCATCCTTCCTGTGGTGCTTTTCTTATGGAAAGGCGATAGCGTTGAATGGATTGTTGTCTACCGTGTGTATGAAGGCAAGGGTTCATGGTGTTTGTGGGACCTCTGACAGTAGGCTTATTAAATGTCACCCGTGCCTCGGGGTAATGTTTGTGGAGCAGCAGCACGCCGCTCTGACAAATGAGATTCAATTTACATGACTCAGTGGTTTGTAAGACAAGCCAGGCGTTGCAAGGAGTGGCAACCAGATACCCCACGTCACAGCATTTTATTTTGCAGTTCTTCCTATTTGAGGAGGTGATCTGTTAGAAACCAGAGAATGAAATTGCTAAGTGCTTCTTGTTGTCACATGAGACATTTAGTTTGGGATTGATTGCCAATTTGTGACCAGGACCTCGACTCAGAGATGCCACTTTGAGAAATCTTGCAGTCAAGTCAATTCACAAGGGGACTCGCTTATCTTCGTCACAAACAACCTGAAATCTGTGCAAATAACTACTGGCACATCAAGCCTGATCAAGCAGATGGGTGCATTGTTGACTCGATGCATTGTTGTTTTTCAAGTTAACCTCCCTCCTCTTGAAAAGCACATGATACCATTCAAACACAAATAAATATCCTCAACACATACTATGTGTTTGTGTAAGGGTCACAAAACATTCTTATTATTTTCACAATAAGGACACAAGTTAATCGCATGCATATCTGTTTATTGGTTTGTTTGTTGGTGTGTGTGTGTGTGTGTGTGTGTGTGTGTGTGTGTGTGTGTGTGTGTGTGTGTGTGTGTGTGTGTGTGTG
>JAOPJI010000135.1:6917494-6930492 GCA_027122695.1 Merluccius productus
GTGTGTGTGTGTGTGTGTGTGTGTGTGTGTGTGTGTGTGTGTGTGTGTGTGTGTGTGTGTGTGTGTGTGTGTTGGGATGTCCGCGATCGCATTCCCTGTAATAGAAATGCAATATTAATTGGCGCTCACACAATGGGATGAATAGTGATATATACATGCGTATACAATATCAATATAAGTAGTCATAAAAATAGTTTAATGCACAATGTTTATGAAATGTTCACTACTGTTTCGTCTCCAACTCCCAAGGTGTTCGGGCTAAGATTTCCCCAGGGTCCGCTCACAGGTTTTGTAGTTCCAGGAGGGAAATATTGGAAATGACAGGAGGGGTGCATGGAAGTGAAGGGGTTTATAATATTCTGTATTATGAATTCCTTTTCTTTGCAATGTGAATAATTTGGTTTGTTTATATTAGTTTGTTAATTTGTATATATGTAAATATAAGTCTAATTATGAAAATGTGTTTAGTTGGTTTACCTGTCTAATGGTTAGGTCCAGGTAATTCCCTGTGTGCGCCTATATAAGGCTGGTTGTTCTACCATTTTGGGTCAGTAGGTTGATAGCATGCTATAGAGTAACATGCTACTATCTTTGATTGCTTGACTGACATGCACATGAGAATAGATAATGCTGGATTATTTTCTACCAAATGACTCATCGTCTTCATTAAACCCTCCAACCACATTAATCGGCCAACTCACAGTTGGTAAAACATTTTTTTGGATGACCTCCCCATGGACTACTGGATGAAAGAACAGCTCATTGAACATCCATTCCTCAGTCGGACAGTGGTAAATCTTGCCAATAGTTTCTACCTTCCAATGGAGACCAAATACACAAGATTTCTGTAATGTTTTCAGTTCCAACATCAAGTTGAAGTTACTAATTCATATTTGTAAAATATTTTTTGGTTTATTAATTTTCAATAGATAATGTAATATATAATTGAGAACGTTTGGAGCTCCACTGCTTTTAAGAATTTATATTTCATCCAAGGAAATGTCATGTATTCCATGTGCAGTCATCACTATAATTAAAGGTGAACATGGCCTACATTGGAATAATGGTACATTTGTGCTGGTGAATACCTTAGACGATAGCAGAGTACTGCTCTTTATGGAGTTACAGAGCTGACAGAGCCTTCCAATGTGAGGGGAGCTCTTTATTTTTAATTGGTTTTGAACATGTCATTGTTCAGGCAGAGGGAGGGAAAAAGAAGAAGAGAGAAAACATCTTGTGCACCACTAGCAGTAACACATTATTTATATATATATCTATATGTATCTATATAGATATATATATCTCATTATAATTTGCTCTTAGACTACTAACAAGCTAATTAGTTTGCCACTGTGTCCTGCGTTGTATGTGGTCAATATGGCTCGGAGTGGCCAGAAACTGAGTGACAGATTTTTACTGTTGATGGTGGAGTTCTGTCAGGGAGGCAGAATGGCAGCCTGATGAGTTGTCACAGGTTCACTTGAAATATTCTATTCTTATTACTCGTCATCGGATTCGGGTAGCTGATAATGAGGCAAAATCTTTTTTCCTTTCTTTTCTGGTTGCAGTGACCTAAACCAAACACATTTTGGGGATTTTGAATATGGGGACTAAGCAACCTTGTTGTTTATCGTATCTCCTTACACGATAATAAGGTTGTTTTTTTCCCTGATATATAATCGGAGCAACTCTAAATACACATTAAGGGAAACATTTTAAGCTGTGGCAAACAAGATGTGACTCATTACACAGTGTACCCATTGTTTTATTAATATTTCATTAACATAGTGGTACAAACGTACAAATGCTGCTTCTCTAATTACCAACAGCAGACACACTCATGCATAAATCTTGTGTGCTACGCCACTGCAATGTGACTGTTTCCCATGAATAGTAAGCAACCTGTTTTAATCATAGCGAAAAGCCATGGTGCCAGCATGTTTTGTCTTTGTAACTTGAGTTTCAATTGAACAATTCATCATCAGATTATTAGTGCTGGTTCGCATCACACCAAGGGTGGCTGACGCCTCTCTGGGGGGAAAAAAAACAAAACTCAAATGATTTGGGCACCTGAACAGATGGTTGATTGTCATTAGGGAGACCTCAAGGCTCTTGCGTGGAGCCGCCTGATTGAAATCGGACAAATAAGTCTCTCAAAGTCATTTTTACTCCCGGCCTCTCAATCGTAACACACAACTTCCTAGGTAGCATGAGAAACAATTAGCCTGCTTGAGACTAAGAAGAGAAGACAGATTGGAATTGATTTTGTCTGTTATGGGTGCAATATCCTGGCTTTTGAAGACATTGGGTCTTTTCTAAGGGCGGTTTTAAACAGCGCTGTATAAACATGGAATTACAAGGCCGAATCTGTCTAGATCCTGCCGAGACCGTACTTGGCACTACAGACGACTAGGAAAACCAGGGAGCATCGACTGGTTGTCATCACAGCCCACAAGAGCTCCTCCTCTTCCCCCTCCTCCTCCTCCTTCTTCTTCTTCTTCTTCTTCTTCTTCTTCTTCTTCTTCTTCTTCTTCTTCTTCTTTTCCTCAGCCGCCACTGTTTGTCTCAAACCATTCTGTAAACACGACAAGCACTGCGCCTTGTTATCGGAGACCGCAGACAGATGGAATTGCAGTGCACCACAAGTGTGGCACAACAAGACAAGAAGTGGGCAAAACCCGAGTCATTGAACAAATAGGGTTCTGTGAGAGGCTGGCCCACTCTGGGCCTATGGCGTAGTTGTTCATCATGAGTGAACCACTAGATGGTGATCCATCAACCAAAAGTAATCCCAGATCTATTGTTGTTGTTGTTGTTTCTCTCTTAATGTACTAGATGTTACCCTTTAATAATCGTCAGCAATGAACATCACAAGCACAGGGTACAATTTGACATAGTGAATTTGAAATAATAGTGTCTTTTGGCACACGCCATTGCCGTTTCACTTTTCAGTGCCACGTTATTCCTGAGCCAAGCAATGCAGGATGATGACAAATAGAATGTGTCCCACATCTCATTGAAAGTTTGCCAGCGTAATCATTCTCACTTGTGTTTTATTGGCAAGTGGGGAGAGAATTAGATTAACCTTTAATATAGAACCCAAATGATAAAAGCTAAATGGGCCTTGCTTGGCAAATATATTACCACTTATTGATTTTTCATCATCTCCCTCCAATCTGTCATTTAGGCAAAGAGAGACTCCTTTCAATGATTCTGCATTTTTATGGCTGTGATTTCCCGCCGGTCAGTCGACATAAAAGGACACATAGAGGAAGTCACATAAAATGTCTAAATGATGTAGAGGTTATTTCGTGTGAATGACCTCGACATAAATTTCATATTAAACATTAGCGCACATTTAAACTTTAACTCTTCGTTATGATTCAGCGTAAATGAACAGCTTAAATGTCTTCGATAATGGCAATGTACTTATGAAGCCCATCTCAGAAATAGCCACCAAAGTGTGTCTATTACTATTTAGCTTTTATATCTTAATGTTGACCAATTGGACCATAGAAACTCAAGAGGTCATCCTCATCATCGTCATTGCCCTCCATGTCTCCAGGCTCGGCCTTCATGATGGTGAACACGTCGGGCCGCTTCGCTGGCCAGAAGGCCCTGCTGTTGACGCCCCAGCTGAAGGAGAACGACACCCACTGCGTCCTCTTCCACTACTATGTGGGAGGACGAGACAACAGCCGTCCCGGCCAGCTCAACGTCTACATCAAGGAGAACAACAGTCCTCTGGGCATGCCCATCTGGAATATCTCTGGCCCCGCGACCCGCACCTGGGGACAAGTGGAGCTAGCCATCAGCACCTACTGGCCCAACTTCTACCAGGTACGTGAAACCTTGGAAAATAAGCACAGGCCTGCTTGTACTGTGCAGGGAGCTCTGCCACCTTTGGGTGAAATACTGCCTGTAGAGTTTGGGGTATCAACAAATAACATCTTTTTTAAGAGAGCAATGACAAAAAAAAGTAATGATTTTGAGAGAGACCAAACAGCCGCACAATGGCACATTTTACAACTCCAAGGAAACTAATAAATTATTGATTTACAAAACTACCTCAGTATCCATGGTAATCTGTCTCTTTCTCACTCCTGGCTCCTCTTTTTCCATTCCGAAACTCATTTGAACTCGCCAACGCGCATGACCGAGGGGGCCATGGCGGGGTGATTTCACACTCGCCTGGCTATTAGTGTTCACTGGGCTCGTTCCGAGTAGCCCACCAAATGTTAATTGATGCAGAGCGACCTCTCAACCTCCCAGCAGGAGACGACCCCCCGGTGTATTATTTCATTATGGTAGCCAGGCCGGGCTCGTCATATAGGAAGCCGAGGGGGGGCCCGGCTGCCTGCTCATCATGGCCACGCTGATAACTAAGTTAACAAGGGACACTGCTGAGCTTCTCCCCGCTGAATGAAACACAGGGAGCTCATCCCTTTCCCTCCTTAACGAACGCCTCCCACACAAGAAGGGAGAAGGGATGGAGAACGGCAGCTGCCGAAAGCACCGATGCACCGGTGCATGCGCGCGTCGCCCGCTGTTTACTCCGTGGTGACCTCCTTCCTGATGCGACGATGCACAGCCCCCAGTCTGGTTCAATGTTTACCCAGCGCCTCCTGACACTTGGTGGTGTTTACTGTGGAAAACAGTGTAACGAGCAAGCAGTGGTGGTGGGAACATCACCGCTATCACTGAGCAGACAGGGTGTAGGGGGGTGAGACTAAGATCTCTGTAGATACTGCAGTAGATGCGGCCGCCCATGCCAAAAATAAGATTCTTTGGATAAAGCATCTACCAAAGGTATACATCTACGTATTATACAATATGTAGAGGAAGAATTTGAATCCAATACCTAATAATTTATTAATAACAAACAAACATTTTGCCATTGCAGAGATTTGTATCAGTTAAAGTATTTATTAACTGCCTACAACGCTTGAAGACACTGAATGTTGTGAAACACCCAGTATCTGTTTGATCCAAACCCCTTGGAAAGTGAATCGAATGCCTCTGATTGTAATTGTTATAGGCCACAACATGGGCCTATAACGTCCCTGATATCATAGCCATCCCTGCAACCCTCTTCACTTAAAGGAGAGAAGAACTCCTTGGAAATTGTCGCTAATTAGCAACATAGCGCTAATTATAGGTATCTATAATTGCACAGTAACCTAAGTGATTGTCAAAGGGAAGCCACCCAATACTCAGAAATTATTTTTTAATTACCGATGAGTTTTTCTTTTTTTTTCAAAACGGGCCTTTGAGCCTTTGCTAATTACTCTGCTGTCAGGTGATCATTGAAACTTTTAATTGAGATAGTCATGTGTTGTTCGCCAAAATTACTCGACATTCCTGTCACGGCCACAGCCGTGTCCCCAGTTATTCCTCTTGTTTCTTGTGTTTTCCCTTTCGCTTGTGTCTCCTGTGTTCTCCTGTCCGTCTCCCTCTCTCGGCTATCCACTCATTCTCCCGGCTCCCTGATGGCTAGTCCTCCCATTCACCTGTTCCGAGCCGCACACCTGCTATCCATCTTATTATCAACGCTACAGTATATCTACCCCGGTTCTTACCCCACTCATCGTCAGGTCGTTGTTTCGACTACTGCAGATCATCACCCGCCTGCCTGCCTGTCTGCCTGACTGCCTGTTCATCTCCCTCGTCCACCAACATGTTCCGCTTCGTCCAATCCGTCATTGCATCTCCACCTCCTGCCTTGCCTGCCACCCGCATTCCCCTTTACCCCAATACAATAAACCTTTCATTGACACGATCCTTTGTCTGTGTCTGCGTTTGGGTTCGCCTCCATTGATCGTCACGATTCCTCAATGCCCTTTCATCGTCGCCTAAATGGAAGCATGCATGCATTTCATTACATTCACCAAAACAATGTACTGTATCTACTGGGCAATGTTACACCAGCCACAAAGGCACACACGTTTCCTCGTTCATCTTGTTCGCAACACCGTGGCCCCTCGGTTCCAGTGAATCAATCCTTGTGTAATGCAGCGCATAGGCCGGTCTCTCAAGAGATGGGGCCGGTCAGGTGATGTACACATCGAAGGCTAGGGTCCACTTCCTGTCATTTTGACAAATGAGCAGGGGGAACTTTGACGTGACACCGGCTGCTTTTGTCCCCTGTGAATTTTGTCACACTGAGGGTCAGGCCCAATTATGCACTGTGCTAGCATTGATGTTGGAATCAATTATATCACAGCCATTAGCCCTGCTGACGGATGTCTGTTGCACAAACAAAAGATTTCAATTAGAGAGTTGGGATCAGTTCATTTGTCTGGTGGCGATGATATGGAGTCGTTGGCCTTTTAATTTCCTTTAAATTAGCCAGTAATGAGGCCATAATTGGCACCCAAGACATTCACTTTCATATTTCACAAGACAAAAAAAGACATTTATAATTAGAGGGTTTATCTGAAGGCATTCTCCTACGCGACAGACAATGGTTGCTACGCCGTTTCCACAATCCAATGTTCGAACAGTGTTAAAAAGAAATTCCTGCGTGCTTGCGTGCATGCGTATGTGTGTGTGTGTGTGTGTGCATGCGCGTGTGTCGCCTAACCGCCGGCTGCCGACACACGACACGACATATGTCCTCAATGATGCCTAAAAAGGCACATACACATCAATGCATATACAATCTACTGATCTAATCTATTGTTAGACAGTGATGGCATGTGGAACATTGGCAGCATATGTGTGTGGCAAAGCGCTCCCTTTAGACACCGCACCCTCTTGGGTTTGGTCAGACCTCGCATTCCCCCTTTCCATTTTTATGGAGGACTACATACCTCGGGACATTCAGCACTGGGGCCACGCCCTCTCATGCTGACAACCATTTGTTTTGCTACTGATCTTGGCCTCTAAAAATAGGGTCATGTTATTCTGCACAGTGTACTACTTGGTTTGTTTGGTTCACGCCTTCCTCACGATACGACACACAACTCGGTAATCCTATGCGCGGCATGTGTGAAGCAGCTATAAATGTATTTTACACTTAAGTATCACACTTTTTTTTTTTTTTACGATTATTTAATGCCTGAATCAATTATTTTTAACAGTGTGTTTATTGTTTTCACATTAAATGTGAAACATACTATACTACAACAATAGTAGCGTGTAACCTTCCCTGAAACCCTCCCGGTATAGCAATAATGCTGCTGAAATAAACGTCAGAAAGGCTGACTGACATGTCAGTCAGTGCCTGACCAAACCCAAGAGGGTGCGGTGTCTAAAGGGAGCGCTCATGTCAGTCAGATGTGCATGATTTTTGGAAATACGCCACATGATATAGTCTCGAGAAGTGTATAATTCAACTTTTCTCATGGTCTAGTGTTAAAAAAAAAGTTAAGAAAATAATAATATCAAATCGCAATACTTGTAAAATCGCAAAACTGCATGTAGCGCTAAACTACGGCAATGTTGCGTTAGCCAGTAGCAGTGTGCTGGTGCTGTGGTATATAGCACCACTACTGTAACTGGTATAGGCCCCTCTACAGCGTTCTGTGTGCTAATGCTCATTAGGATCAAGCCTTGTCATAACACCTAGCTGTGTTGACATATGGTGGAAATAATGTCGTTGGCCCGCGGTGCTGTGACTGAGCGGACCCCAGCTAGCGGTATATGGCCGTACTGTTAAAGGCTGATCCTGGCTGATGGGGTAAAGGGCAGCCATACACCCGTGCCATTTGCAGACGTGTGTCTATTAATCATTGTAGTTATGAGTCTTCCTTCGCCTCTCCTCCTCCTCCTTCAGATTGTGTTTGAAGTTGTAACCTCGGGGCAGCGGGGCGTGCTGGCCATCAAAGATGTCGCAGTCCAGGGCCACCAATGCAGTAAGTCCTTCTTCTACTTTCATCACCTATAAAAGAAAGAGCATCATCAAACGCTCATTGACCTTTTCCTGACATCTGTCCAAATATCAATATCCCTCCCATTACATTTTCAAGGCAACCGACCGCGTCCTGCACACGCATTCGAAACCTTTAAAAACTTTTATCTTGGAAAATAAGAGGTTTTTCCACAAAAGGAGCATAATAGATTCTTGGAAATAGCCTTAGCCCGCACACACACACACACACACACACACTATATAAATATACTCACTTTAATACTAACAACGTTTGTATGAGATAAGTACATGCATGACGTACTTACAGTACAGTATTTTCCATAATCTGATAGAGTAAAGCAGTTGAATATGTGAGGGATAATCCACGACGAGGTGTGCATCGCATCGAAGCGCAGCTGTGATTATCTTCGACACCCAGCCTGCGGCCTCGTACCTACGACCAAATCACAGCCACCTGATATTCAGTATAACAGCACTCCCTCGCATGTGATATTGCTTAATTAGCCCATTGAAAAACATATGCTATAACAAAACAAAATAATATGGTACATCTATAAGCATGATTAACACTAGGCCTGGGACAGGTTACTGTTACCAATCAGAATGATTGCAACCATAACATGAAAGTAAATTGCAGGCAATCGCACACATGTTTCTGTCTGATATACCTTTGTTGACAGAGCGGTTTGAATAAGCCCAAATTATGAATCAATACTGCAAGGCTTTTCCATCTATTGATAAATACGCTGGTCTACCTCCCATAAATGACCAAGCCCTGGTAATTACATACTAATACATGTGGTAACCATTAGAAAGCGCCTGAAATCCGACAAATGTTACATCAATGAGATGGATTTGTATGGAGACGGGCGGCTCACATAGATGTATTTAAGTCAATCAATGGCCACTAGCTACATGATCATCGTGAGAATGTGTAAAAGTGTGAGCCGATCAATAATCCTGCGAGTGGGCGATCAGGTTTCTCCAAGTGATCGGCTGCATGATCGCAGTTAGACCTGAGTGGAGGACAAGACAATTCTCTTTTCTTTTTTTTTCACGCGACCCTCAGGAATAGCTCGCACTGGCTTGTAATTATGACATTAGCTGATCGGTCTGGCTTTCCATCAATAAAAATATAGAATTTAATGGTGGTGGTAAATAGATTTCTATCATTTGGCATTGAAAGGACTAATAGGTCAAAGTTCTGAAAGCGGCTTCGTTTTAAAGGCAGCGGATAAAATAAAAGTGTGCGTCAATGATGAAAGTGATACAATTAGCTATTGCCAAGTCTTTGGAGATTTAGTTATGTTTCAAATCAAGGTCGTCCTGTTGAATTGCCCTATTTTTTCCCGTGCTGAATAGGGGTACTAATCAAAAACGTTCTACATAAGTTGCTTTCTGTGGACCATCTCAATCAGTGAACTCAGTGAACAGATAATGAGCACATGTTGAAAATAAGAATAATGCTTTTTGAAGTACTTCCAAAGGATACAGAAAAAAATGGCAGTTGAGAGCTCAGAGCTTCTGTTCGGGTGTTTAAACGCCCTATTTATCATAACCTATCCAGAGACAATCACGTTGTCTTAAAAGCTGTTTTCCCTGTGTTATTTTATTGTTCATTTCAGTGAACACGCCTCACTTCCTGACCATAAAGGGTGTGGAGGTCAACGCCGGACAGACCGCATCTTTCCACTGCACCGTCAACGGCCGCAAAAGGGACAACTTCCACCTCTGGCTCCAGGTTTGTTTTGAAATATAATGTCCATCCTGCTTTAGTACAGTAGCTGCAGGACATTGGTGGCCATCTATGGAAGGACTTTCGATTTTGAGTCACAACTCAAATTCAAAAAAACTAAGCAAAAGAAAAGACATCCCCTTCAAGAACTTAAATCAAGGGCTTTCCAGTATGCCCACATATGCCTCTAGACTACACTAGACCGGAACTGTGATTAAGGGCTTTATACATGAAAACAATCTTTCCTCAAATTATCTGTTTTGATAGTTGAGCACCCGGGCAAGCTGTTTGGATAACCAGAACGATCTATAAACCTACAGTTTTTTTCATGAAATTAATCTATTCGATTGTAAGCATTTTATTTTTACACATTTGTTTCATCATCATACTCCACAATCAAATTACAATCAAAATACAGATTATCTTCCGGGGCTTCGCAGGTGGTAATCCTACCCCCACTCCACTAGCCTAGCCTGTGTCAGCACCTCCTCCTCAGCACAATAGATTTTATATTTAATTCAGACAGACACGTTTGCTCTCCTCCCCATACCTGATTCTCAGCATGGCTAACATTTCCCAGTGGCCCCCGCAGCCGCAGCAGCCGCCGCCGCAGCAGCAGCAGCTTGGACTAACAGCACAGCACCGCGCAGTAGTTTCAGATTACCGCAGTACGGTCCTAACCTATATAGGTTGTCGGGCAGCACAGGTTGTGTCGTGTACTATATCTGGCGCAGCAGAGTTTCACAGCAGTCTCGGGTTGACCTTGTTCTGTGGCGGCGGCGGCGGCGGCGGCGAAGGTAGTAGTAGCGCATCTGGCAGGCGCAACCCCCGTCGCCGTTCGCTGCTAAGCACGCTGTCACGCGCGCCATCAGCGGGAGCATGGCGCCGGGTAAAAGGTCTTCTGCCAGGTACTCCATCATTTTAACAAACACGTCCTCATTAGCACAGGAGCTGGAAAACAAACATTAAGTGAAGTCCCTTGATGACAGTAATGAAGAAATATTTCTAATGAACAAATGTCCCCCATCTGCCTGCTGTGAGGGGTGACAGCTGGGGAGAGCCCACTACACGCTTGTGTGTATGTGTGTATGTGTGTGTATGTGTGTGTGTGTGTGTGTGTGAATTTGTGCCACATTTAAGCATGTTTGTGTTTTTTTGGTGTAACTCCCAAAGGAGACGGATGCAATACATCACACACACACACACGCACACACACAGACACAGAGCCTCTCGTAGCACACAAGGTCAAGCCACTTTGCTAATTAAACTCCTCCATTTTGGACGTCCTGTGTTTGTGTCCATTCCAAACAGGGCATCGGTGGACGCCAGGCCCCCATGAAGGCCACTAAACCTTGGAACAACCGGCGCTTCATAGGCACTTTTGATGTGGAGAACACCACCAAGGGCGACTCGGGCCGCTACCGCTGCATCGTGCACTCGGACAAAGGGGTTGGAGTGTCCAATTACGGCGAACTCACTATAAAACGTAAGTGCCGCTCCTGCTAGCGGGCGAAAAAAAAACAAAAAAACAATACAAACAACAGCAAAGCGGGAACGCGGCCCTGTTGTCTGAACGAAACACACAAGGCGGGCCGGTGTATTCCTTCGTGACCTCTATGCAAAGAACCAGAGGAGTCCAGAGGAGATAAACAGGAACTGCTGTATGTTCTTCTCCCGGATGAATAAAAGAAGGGGAAAAAAAAGGACAAGGCCCCTCAAAGGGTTTGCTAAAAATACAAGCTCTCGTTTTATGTTGATTTGTTACCCCAGAGGACCTTAATAGCTTCTCCCCTGTTGCCGCTGCCCTTGACTGAACACAATTGCACCTACAGGAGCACAAAGGCCCCGGGCGCAGGGTTTACAGTAGCCTCGCTGATATAACACCGCTGCAGTCATTTGATATGAATTTATGGAGTCGTCTGAAACTAAATCCTGCAAGGCCTCACTTTCCGATAGACCCCATAGCCCGGTAATGGCCTTCTATATTTCTTCACCTCAATTTTCTCCCCTGCACTCTCAATTGAATTTACTGCCCCCTTCTTTTCTCTTCTTTTTTTTTGTCTTCTAGCCTTATGTGATTGATAGGTTTAATCCCGGCTGTCCCGATCGAGCTCTGTCAATCATTCCAGAATGGCCGAGTCACAGACAGCAGAGTGAAACGAGAGGGAGATAGGGAGAGCAAGGAAGAGAGTAAGGGAGAGAAAATGATAGAGTGATAGATAAGGTGTCTATCTCTCTCTCTCCCTCTCTCTCTCTCTCTCTCTCTCTCTCTCTCTCTCTCTCGTTCGAGTGTATCAGGGGGGTTCGGTGGTTATGCTCGAGCAAAATTTACCAGCACATGGGAAGCCACTCAGAACCACACTTCTGCATAAATCCAGCAGCGCCAACACAAACATCCACTCCTCCTTGTGTACATACACACACACTCACACACACACACACACACCCACACATACTCATTTCCTCGCTGATGCCGGCGGTATTCTCACAGATTTTTTTGCTTTCGATGTGTCTATCGGAGTGTGTGTTACGGGGACAAATCAGTAAAGCGCAAAGTGTCTCCATCGTAAAACTTTCACGTACAGGGATTTTTTTTTTTTTAATATTTCAGGATGTTTATCAGATCTCGGCTCGCTCCATATCCTATTTTGAATTCTGCAGAGATTTTACGCCTCAGCAAATTTCAGCAAAAGCGTGACATCGAGTGCGAAAAATGAACATTTTGTCCAGCCGTAAGTGTAACACATCAAAGGCCGAGCTCCTCTTATTCTTCCCGTCGTAAAACAATCACTTACCTGCACCGCCACCCCCCCCCCCACCCCACCCAGCCCAACGCTGTAGAGTAGGATACTGACTCGTAAATCCTTCCTAAACGTGTACTCACCACCTTGAATGACTTGGGTTTTTTTCTTTCATATGAATGACCGTGAAAGTAATTCAGTGGATAATGTACCTCATACAGTCCTCCCTACCACACACACACACACAAACGCACATATACACTCACACACACACACACATATACACACGCACACACACACACACAACCCCCAGTGCTCATTACCATCGGAGCCGTCACGACATGAGGCGAGTGAATGCTTGATTATCCCGGATAATCACTTGTGCCTTTTTGTGCCAGCGCACCGCCAGATTTATGTTGCTGTGTGCAGTACACCACACCTACTTCCCCTGTGGCATGTGCATTTTTCCCATTTTTTTGGGACTCCCTTGTGAGATCTGCCATCCGCCCCACTGTCCCCACCATCCGCCCCCACTCCATTGTGGCCCGTATAAACAGCCCACCCCCCCCCCCCCCCCCCTGTTGCGCGCCCGGACAACCCCCCCACCTCCCCCCCCCCCCCACCTGCGCTTCAACACACCCCCCCACCC
>JAOPJI010000135.1:7068720-7082045 GCA_027122695.1 Merluccius productus
CAGGGGTCGAAGCATTTGTGGGTGGGTGGGGGGGGGTCGTGGTGGGTGGTGGTGGGGGGGGGGACATATAGGACCAGGCCCAGCTGTGGTTCATTCAAAGCTAATGGGCGCTGCTGGGCACAGATGGCGGCCTGCTCATCCGTTGTGTGGTAGTGTGTGTGTCTGTTTTCCAGCGGCCATTTGCACAGGGCCCCGGTCCCAGCGGTGTGCGTTACAATCAGAAATCGACCTCCGAGTGAACACGGCGGCGGAGGGCGGAGGGCGCCGTCAAAGTCACGCGTCCGTTTTCCTTTTTTTTTTGCATTAAAACGTCAACAGTTCTGATTTTATAGCGACCTACAGGTACACCGCTCTAGACGGACGACCGCCACAGCGCCGGTTCTGCCCTTCGAATCGGCCATGTTCGGCCATCTTGGATTGATAGGCGTTTCAATTGCTGTGCGGGATGTTAAGTTTATGTTATAGGCCGGGGCGATGGGTTGGGGGTTGGTGGGGGGGGGCGTAATATGCTGGTCATTTCTAGAGGAAGAATCGGGGGTGCAGATAGCTTGGCTCCTCCCCAAGTCAGAGGTGGAAGCACTCTCGTTTATTGAGTTGATCTCGGTGGCTGTCCTGCCGGGGGGGAGCGTGCGCACGTTTAATTTGTCCGGCGTCAAGATTGTCTCGTTCTGAGACAGAAAAACGAGCGGCCTTAAAAATTGGGGGAATTTAATCATCAGGTTGAGGGGGGGGTGTCGAAACTAATTGAATGATCGCGTTAGAGCAAAGTGCTCCTCGGGAAAGGTAAATGAAATTAAAATGCTAAAATTGACGGCGGGAGGACTTTTTCCATGTACAGACGCTGGATGGACCAGAGCTGGTTGAATCTGGTTACACAATTGATTTTTCTTTCTAATTGATTTTTTTTTGTTTCCCCGCCCCCCCAATGGCCTTTTTGAATTTTCTGTGTACAGAATATTCTGAATGCATAATGTATGTGTCAGGCTCATGCATAGTACTGCCCACCCCCGCCGCCCCGGCCTCTCCTCATACAAGGCGGCTGTGTGGTCCGTTGTGTTGGCCCTGTGAGGAGAGCCTGTCACCACTGACTGAGCGCATTCTTTCCTTCATTTCTATGGTGCTAAGATGTTCCTGCCGTCCGTCCGTTTGGCCTCGCTCCACAGCTCCTCTTTTCCAGAGAAGGTGAAGGGGGGGGAAAACGAGGCCAGGGTATGCGTTATGCTGCCCTCCTCTGTCCACCCGTTAAAGACAAAGGCAATGAAAAATGACGATGCAGATTTATGTTAGGGATGCTGAGGGGCCGTATACGCAGAATCTGAGAGAGAGAGAGAGAGAAAAAAAAATCCAGGGAGAAAGGGAAAATCTTTCTCCCTCAGAGAGCGGCTGCTGTGAGAGTAGACCGCTCGTCCAAAAGCCCGAACACTCAAGGTTGTTTGGCAGGGTTCAGGGTAATCTCTTGTCCAGAAGAAGTCATGCTAAACCTGTTTAAACAGAGGCCGGGGCTATTGAGGCGATTCAGTTTGAGTCAATTTACCCAGGCCCGCTCGGAAATTGCTTCAGTTATCTGTTTTCTCGGAAAATGTGTTTGTTAACGGGGGCCGGGGTCAGACTATGCGTCATGTGACTTCAAGGCCTTGTTCACATTAGCGCTGGCAGAGAGTCAACCCTATAATATAAGTGTAATCTATACAGCCCTTTTTATAGTGGCTGACGACGCAGTTACAGCTCCAACATCTGAGGGGAGCTTGATCGGCATGCGCCCACTCAGTGACCAGCCCAGTTTCCTGTTGCCACCACGAGAACAGTGTCGTGGCAGAGTACTTGGCCGCCATATTGGATCGTGATGTTAGAAAATCTATTTTTTTGTTTGTGTGTTTTGTCGTCAGTCTAGTCTACCCAATATAATTTTTTGAAACAAGCAAATGTTTCCAGTTTTACTTGGCAAATATACTTTGGGTATTCTGCTGTAGTCCTTTTTTTTCCAAGAAGTTGTATACGGAGCATCAAGCGAGGATCTGTTTTTTTATGTATCCATTATTCAAGTTTAATAATCTTATTGTTTTATTATTCTACCATTATTTTAACAATGTCTTCAGATATCCTCATAATAATGGTCTTGGTGTGAGACTACAACAAACAAATGAGCCCGCGCTCATGCAAGTGAAGTGTGGCTAATTAACACCTGTGTGGAAGTAACAAGCACGCGCTAGCATGTTATCCAGCGGTTGTCAAACGGGGGTACGTTCGAAGGATTGCAGGGGGTCCTTCGAACATTTCTAAAAACGTGTCCTTTTTGTTAGTTAATATTGGTTATGAACAATTGTAAAATAATTCCACCTTGATTTAAAATTAGTTGAATCTGAATAGCAACCTAATAAAATGAGTGCTACACCATCTGGAAAATCTGAATACTAAGTTTGGTAACTCTTTCGGATGAATGACACAAATCATAAGTGGAGCACAACCTCATGTTTCTCACTAAAAGTGTTTCCCTCATTTTTTTGCCCTCCCACCAACTGTTTTGTGCTGGTGAAAGGGGTACATTGCTGAAAAAAACACCTGAAAGAGGGCACATTACTAAAAATAGTGAAAGCACAAGTAAAAGCACTAGAGTGCTGCTAGTGGAGCGCCCCTCCGGCTATTGATGTTTCCCAGTATGTCTGTCTAATCAGTATGCTCTGCCTACAACATGGTATCCCCTTCTAAATGTCCAGGGACTCGGATTGATCCTGTACCACCCCCGGCGAGTGGTACATAATGGGCTATATGGCCCCTGTACCACCCCCGGAGAGTGGTACGTAATGGGCTATATGGCCCCTGTACTACCCCTAGAAAGTGGTACATAATGGGCTATATGGCCCCTGTACTACCCCTAGAAAGTGGTACATAATGGGCTATATGGCCCCTGTACCACCCCTAGAGAGTGGTACGTAATGGGCTATATAGCTCCTGTACCACCCCCAGAGAGTGGTACATAATGGGGCAATATGCGTCTATTTTGGTGCGTCTTTCTTTTTATCTAATCTATCAATGGTTGAGGAGTTGTATTGCAATTGTATCTTCTCTGCAGTATTGAAACAGCAGGCTGAAGTCAAGCATGTGTTTTATGTTTTAGGCCCATATGGGCCCTCTTTCATGTTATGTCATGCGTGAGAGCAAGGGGGCTTCCTCTTATACAAGTCCCTATAGACGAAAGTAGTATAACCTGGTGTTGGTTTAATGCTGCAGCTCTCGGGGGTTGCACTGTTCCACTCATTTTTTAACGTTGTATAAACCAGAATATCATGTCTGTTGAGTGGGTTGACTATAGTGATAAGGTTGGCGATGGTGAATCGGCAACTTGTGTGCTATGCTATGCTTACAGGGAAGGTATACTTGTGCACAATTGCAGCATGAGGCGCTATGCTCGTCACTCTTACCCAGTGTTTTTTTAAATTAATGTAGCCGATGTTAACACGATGAGCCACACCTGTGTTTACCCTGCAACAACACCCATTGTTGTCCATGACAAAACAAGTTTTGCCCCCCCCCCCCTCTCCCCCTCCCCGCTGAACACGACAGCAACCCCAGGGTAGATCCTGAATGCAGTTTTCCCCCGGCCATGCTCCGGCAGCCCGCACTAGATCCTTTACATCATCCCCGCTCTCGAGAGTAAATACACACCTATAAATAGAGCAGAAGGGGAGGAGCCAGGAACAGCATGCCAGGCAGCCATACTACAAACCCCAGACTCCCAGCTGAGGCCCGCTGGACCGCAGTGGCACGCCCTAGAAATGAGGCTCTGCATGTGGCTAGTACAACAAGGCGGGCCTCCCCAGTGCCATCCTGTCCTCGCGGCCATTTTTTTTTGTGCAAAATGGGCAATTAGACATTTCCTCATCCTAGCCTCGTCTCAGTCTCTTAGGGTGGGGGGGTACGTGGCTATGTGCACATGGAGAAGGTCATGTTATGCAAGATGGGCAGTGGCATGACTGGGATGTTTGGGATCGCTGAGCACATATTTGGAATGGAGCTGTCACATGGCTGCAGAATATTGTTTTCACGCACGGATGGACTTGGATTGCATGTGTTGATTTCTGCCCCTCTAATGAATCCAACAGCCAACGCGGTGCAACGTTGCACTGGTCTCTACGGCTGAATGATGACACTGCCACCACTACGATTGGCAATTTGTTTTTTTTGTTTTTTTTGCAATGATGAGAGTGCAATCTGTGACATGAAGATCTTTTCTTGTTGTTGAGAAACGAGCGGTAGCTGAGACGGTCGCAAATGTTGGCTTTCATCATCCGTGTTCATTTTTTGCTTCTTATCTTTACGGGCTGACATAATTATGACCCGTGTCGTTGCGTCACAATGTGTTTTGGCCGGCCTGCACCGGAGGGCTTGAATGCAGAAACATTAAAAAAGAGAAGAAAACGCTTCTGAGAACCAGACCGCTGACTCATCTAACGCTGTTCCGCTTGTCTCGCTCTCTCCTTTTCTCCTACTCCCCACCCCGCCCACCCCTCCTCAGTGTGATTGGCCATGACGACCGAATCAGGCGCCGACTCGGAGCCCAAGACCCAGCAGGAGAAGAGCAAGGAGACGGAGAAGGGGAAAAAGGCTAAGGCCACGCCGCCGCACGCTCCGTCCGCAGCAGCCGCTGCCGCCGCCGCCAGCGAAGAGGAACCCCTGGTCCAGCTCCCCGTCGCCGCGGGCCACAGCACCCCCGCCAGGAAAGAACAGGTCAGCCTGATCCGCGCCAACCCGACAGCCCACTCCTTTCGAGACTGGGGGGGTGGTCACTGGTTAAAAAGCCAAGGTGTCCTCCCTCCCAAGTCCAGTCATTGGTTCCGTTCGGTATCTTTGTTTTCGGTTGCGACCGCCTCTCCACACAGGCGGTAGTTAGAGATTGCGTCGACGTCTGGTCACACTACCTGACGTATGGCGCTGGCCTGCGTTTCCTCAATGCATCAACAACAAGAGGCATCGCTAGGCTACAGGCGGATGCATTAAATACTGCAGGATGTGGAGGCGGTGCCTTTCTATAGCCTCCAGCTCTTGTTGGGTCCCTTTGTGTCTTTGATACAAGTACACAGATTAGTGGCTTTATTAATCACATGGTCGTGGCTGCTCTAGTGGAACAGGGGAGTGGCCGTGTGTGTGTGTGTGTGTGTGTGTGTGAGAGAGAGAGACCTCTTTTTAGAGGAGTTTATTTTGAAAATCCTCTGGTCAGTTTAGGAGGAACTGAAAATTGGACTACTACAGTACATAGCAAATGTTTGACTTATCGAGGTCTCTGATTTGGACGTTGCCAATCTCTATATAATTTGTGGTATTATACCGAGAGGCGATCTATGCTAAGGAATTATGGAGTATAAGCAGATGAAGAGGGTGTGAGCGAGAAAGATTAAGAAATAAAGCGGACGGGAATCTACAAGGGAATTAGACCGTGAGATGATGGTGAGTCAGAACGGGAAGTAGAAATGAGAAAAAGAATTAAGGGAGATTCAGTCTTGCCAGGATGTTTGGCTGAAACACAAATACGAAAGTATGACAACAGTATTGTTCCAGGTTCAGGTTATGTTTTGGTTGTTTAGCCAAGGTTTTGTTTGGTATTTTAGAAGGCTGACTAGGGTACCGGCTGAATATCTAATATGTTTTTTTTTACTGCCAGATTACATCTCCAGTCCTCCGTCAACCCTTTTTTGCCCTCGCTCTCCCATTCTCTCTAGATGAAATGATGTAGAGACCTATAAATGTTTTTTGCCTGGATGGGTGGAAATGTGGTATAACATAATGGAAAGGGCCGTGTCTGCGGTTCCTCTTGGACATCATGACCTTTTATCCGATGTGGCATTAAGAAAAGTGTTTTTCAGCCTGTTGGGCAATTGAATTTTCTGTCTGAAGACAAAATGATGGCACACCACTAGCTCTTAATAGCACCTGGTTCTGGTCCTCTGGCTTTGGTTTCTGACGTGCAGTCGAGTCCCCCCACTTGGCGGCTTTACCAAAGATGACTGTTGAATTGGGACTATTTTAGAGCTGCCTGGAGACGGTGGAGGGGACATTTGGGGGCAGTGCTTCACGTGTCATTGGCGGTCATTGACACAGGGCTGAGCAGAGTAAACGCTTGGATTACTGCAGTATTGATTTGTTTCACTTCTCGCAAATAAATATCTCCAATACATGAAATGATAGACACTGACTATCATACAAAGTGAGAGCTCGGCCAGTAGCTAAGACGCGGGTATAATGAACCAACTTGCTTCTCAATAAGAGGTTCCCGTGAGCAATGTCGAACCTGAATTTTAACCCTCGTGTCCCTGGTTGCTCTTCTCTCAGGATCCGCACGAAGAGGACCAGGCGTCCAACAGGTCGTCCACCAGCCACCTGTCCAAGTCTCCTCTGAGGGGAGCCAAGAAGCTGAAGAACATGCAGTGCAAGGTCACCCTGTTGGACGGCTCGGACTACACCATCACCGTGGAGGTGAGGTCCCTCACTCGCTCTATCCTATTTTTTCACCGTATGCTGTGCATTTCATCAACAGGGTCCTTGAACAAGGCACCGCCGACCAGAATTAACTTTATTAGTGAATAATATTTGAAGCGGCCTCTCAGCCTGATGCTTTGGGGTGGGGCGGAGGAGCTGAAGAAGTAGTAGTTTATGCTTGACACGCCACCATTCTCTGCAGTAGAAGAATGTGAGAACGGCGCTTTGATGGCACGTTCAGCTCATTAAACAATCTGTAGAGCAAACTGCATGCTGCCAAGAGGAGTTAACCAAATATGAAAACACGTTTTTTTTTGTGTGTGTGTGTGCAGAGGAGGTTTTCTTTATTTATTTATTTCAGGAAATTGAATCCAAACGTTGTGTGTGTCCCATAATATTCGCCTGCTTGGCAAGTATAGAAAGTTCACCATGGCGGTGACTGGGAGAACCCTCGGGATGCGGGGCGGTGGGATTATGGGCTGTTATTATGGGCCGACGGCGGCGGCGGGGAGTGGAAGTGTTTGTTGTGCCAGTTGAAACAGATTCCTGGTACACGATAGTATTTCTCGCCCGGTTTATTTCTCCCACTGCGTATTCCCCCAAGTAGCCTACAAACGACTGCTACTCTGTTGTTATACTGCTGCGTTGTCGGGCCGCTTGTTGTACCGCGTGACACTCTTGGCAGCGGAACCGAACAGCAGTGAACGCTACCCGTAGCAACTCCCACCCCGGCTCACCGCTTGAGGTAAGACTGGTCGGTTCCTCTGCCGGTGTACCTTGGTTGAAGTAACGCAATCATGAGAAAGCCTGCTCCTAGTTGAGGACAGCCTTTTGCATTTGTGTGTCTCTGTGAGTATTTATAATTAGTCTCTGCGTGAGACTCCCAGGTAGTGTACAAGTGCATCAAACGTCAGCGGCGGTGGGTCTCGACAGAGCGTAGTCATCTGTCTGTAATGAAAAGCAGATGTTATCGCATCCCTGGTTGGTATTAGCAACGCTGGGCAGTGAAGGCGGACGTCACGGCTGAGCAATCGATTCCATTTACAGTTAATGACCAGGTGGAAAGATAACCTCAACTTCAAGATGGCCTCCTTTTAAAACCACACGATTCCTATGCAGATGTGTCATATACCAACATTGGGCTGTTCAGTACAAAGACGGTCCTGAATTCATTAATGCTTTCGGTGGGTCTTCGAAGTCAAAGGCCAATTTCAGTACTGGTGTCATTAATAATTTGGCTCGTATATTACAATTGTAAAAAGTTTCGATATGTAGCTTTAACAAAATGACTGACCCGATATCTTGAACAATCTTTTTATTTTTAGCTTTTAGCTTGGGAAAAAAACAACTGGAGAAAAGTGGTTTGAACAATCAGGGTATATTTATCCCTGGGGGAAAAAAATGTGGTCTAAACCGTCGGGGTATATCTAAATACAACCGCCCAATAACGCCAGGAAACTCTTTACTCTAATGCTGCCTTTAGCCCCTCTAAAGTGTCGCCACCGGGGCGGTGTTATATAAAGTTATTGGCCACATTTCTACGTGGTAGAAATGTGGTGCGCACACACACGCACCCGTGTTTGCCGTCGGTGCGAGAGTGTGAGATGTTTCACAGGAATAGCCACGGCCCGTTTGTTTACTGACCTCCAATTCCTCTACGCCCGTCTCCCTGCAGAGAGGTCACCCTAGGCAACAGATACCCCAACGGCGACATTTGGGAGGGGGTACCGAGCCCCACGAGTCTCCGCCCCTTTACCCCCCCAATAATGCTCCATGAAAACCGAGTTTGAATCTTGATCCCCGACACTATCCTCATACATTTCCGCCCCTCTTTGTCAGTCTGTTTTGATATGGCTCAACTAAGGGTTCAGCCAGGGTTTGATACTCAATCATGATGAAGGTCAGAGGTCACCCTAGCAGATGACTTTTTCAAATCTGTGTCCGGTTAGTCTGTGTGTGTGTGTGTGTGTGTGCGTGTGTGTGTGTGTGTGCGTGTGCGTGTGTGTGTGGTGTGCTCCTGATGGTAGTAATTTTAGATCAGAGGGCTTTAAATGAAGAGATGATGGGCAACTTTTCCGTGGTACAGTGAAGGCTACGACCTAACGGTTAACCATAAGAACCAGAATCAGAAAAAATGGTTAACCAAAATAACTCTTAAGTGACCTAGACGAGTAAAGGATAGGTTAGCGCAGCGACCGTTGGGGCCGACTGCTGTCGGGAAATTGACTCTTCGTGGCTACAGATTGTACAAATGCATGTGAGCAGCCGAGGTAGAAGACCCCACGGGATACGAGATTTGAGGACTATCTCCAGCTAATTGCGGCAGAGCTCTCCTCCTCCTCCTCCTCCTCCTCCTCCTCCTCCTCCTCCTCAATCCGTTTGAAAACAAGCCTGTGAAGCCGACATTTATCGTTCATATCGCTTGACCGCGCGGTTTGTCTAAACTCTGGGAGTTGGTTTTCTGGTTTCTGATGAGGGAGCGGAATCGCTCGGAGGGGCCTGGCTTTCGTCGACTACACTTGTCCTCCAATCTGCCGCCTCCGCAGCTTTAGCCTCTCTGTTAAGGTTAGGCTGTGTGCTAAACGAGGCCTCGTAGCTCAACCCAGGGGGTCGAAGTCCTTCGGTCCTGTGGGTCAAACGAGTTCCCCTGGAAATGTTCTTCTGTCGAGGTCCGTCTGTTCAGGTCACACGCAGGAATGTTAGCCGGTCATACATGTGGTCTGCTCGTCATGGCATAGATTATTTTGTGTGTGTGTGTGTGTGTGTGTGTGTGTGTGATCCCTGCTGATGCAACCGGGGTTTGTTTGCAGGCCGGGGTGTCTGTTGGATTTATATTATTCCGTTTTCCCCCGTGGTAACACGGCCCTAAAAATAACCGTAGCGAACCGTGGCAAAGAAACTACTGAACCCTCCGACCCACCCTACCCCGCTTTTTAAGTCTCCTCCTCACAGCAACTGCAGAGTGCCAACCACTGAAATGTCGGCATAAACAAGAGACCCAGTGCTTGGATGTACCAGTACTTGATTGACTCGTGCGGATTTGTTGTTACCGATGTTGCTGACAAAGTGCCCTTCAGCCTGTAGTTGAAGTGAATTTATGCCTGTAGAGGAATGGGTATGTATAGGTCAGTGGAGGAGGAATGCCATCAGAAATAGGGCTTGAGTCAAAGGGTAATATTCCCACGAGGCATGCTTAACATTGCACTATTCATGTGCATAGGTGCTCGGATCAATAGCGCTGCAGCATCCTCCCAGTGGCCCGAGTTAAACCAGGGTCACGGCTCTTATCAGAGTATCCAACCCATAGCGATGGTTGTCTTCTTTAAAGGTTAACTTCCGGATTTCTAAACCTGAGACTAATGCGGACAACAATATTTGCATTTGGTCCAGTATTGAGCGAGAGGGCCTTCAGCCGTCAGCCGCGAAACAGGCGGCAATGTAAAAACTATAGGGCGTTAGCGGCCCATCAATGTGCTTGTTTTGCCACGTACAGGCTCAGATTGTTATTATAAGTGTCATTATGGATCCCTACAGAGAAATAAAACGCATCAAATTTGTCTTGACCTTTCGCATGATCCGGTCTGTTTGTTATTGTGTCTCACCAAGCAGACGTCTCTCTCTGAACTCTCCCGTTAAGTTATCTTTTGATGCTTGCAATTTTGACTCCAATGTCATCACTCACCCTTCCTCTGTTTTCTTTTGTGTTTTCTCCTTTTTAGAAACGAGCCAAGGGCCACATCCTGTTAGATAAAATATGCGACCACCTAAACCTCCTGGAGATGGACTACTTCGGCATCACGTACAGAGATGTGGAGAACCAGAAGGTAAAGACAAATCTAGTAGTAAATAATTGTGTTAGAATTTCAGTGAATTGAGTTCCGGTCATTAGCTGTCCAGATGTGCATTGTAAGTAAGTAAAATGTATTTATAAACCGCCTTTCGAAGCAGTACTCACAAGGTGCTACACACAGAAAACATTAAAGCAAATAGAAAGTAAAAACAGAAAATATGAAATATAGGGACATTAAAACTGGGTAAGAAGACACACACACACTTTATAAATCAAAGTGCTTACAAAACGAGTGCGTTTTTAACAGCTTCTTAAAACTATCCACTGACTCTCTGCAAAGACGGTTCCCGAGAGTGGGAGCTACAACTGTAAACGCTCGGTCCCTCTTAGTTTTTAGCCCGGATCTCGGGACAACCGGGGAGGCCTTGGTCAGTAGACCTGGCAGATCCCAGCTGCGATCTCACTGTGGCGAGGGGCCAAAATAAGTAAGATGGGTGAAGTGCGGCCAGTCCATGCTGTAGTGCTGTATAAGTGTCTTGTATATATGTAGACAATGTCACAGAGACGGTCCTCAAAATCATTGCCCCGGGGTGATGAATGAATGAATTCAGGAATAGGGAATAAAATATAAAATGCTGTCAAAAAGCAGGCAATTATCTGGAAGCTTCTTAATGTATTCTTAAAATCTTGCCCTGGCCCTGAGCCAGAGCAAGATTTATATGTTCTGTGGCTGCTGCAGATGACATCACTGGTCCTCTGTGGCGTTTGTGTAAATCTGTGGTGGCGCTTAATGGTTGTCATTGGCTGTGGTTCTGTTCCAGAACTGGCTAGACCCCACCAAGGAGATGAAGAAGCAGATCAGAAGTACGTCAGTCATCATAACGGCAAACATGAACAAACAAAAAAAACGATCAATCTTGTAGATTGTTTTATCTTGAAGTGTAATCGATTTTTTTTTTTTTGTGTTTCGTGGTTTGGTTTCCCAGCTGGACCCTGGAACTTTGCCTTTAATGTGAAGTTTTATCCCCCCGACCCCGCCCAGCTGTCTGAGGACATCACGCGGTGAGCCCTCTGTGTTGTTGTTGTTGTCGTCGTTGACCTGGATTTACCTCTGCATCGACATGCCTGAACTGATTACCACTGTTTACCGCCTCGGATGCTGCAGACTGTTGGCTTCATTTCAGCATACTTGTAGCACTTTATAGCGATGGAACCATATGGAGATGGTTTATTTATTGATTACGTTATTGATTTTTATTTTTTTATTTTTTTAAAGGGAGGGTGATGGATAGAAAATTATTCTGTTGACATTTCAAAAATCCCATGGGACCAGCAGCACCAATGCTCAATGGTCAGTCGTCATTTAGTCTGGTCTTCCCTCTAAACGTCGTCTCTCTCTCTCTCTCTCTCTCTGGCTCTCTCTCTCTCTCTCTCTTTGTGTCTCGGCCAGGTACTACCTCTGTCTGCAGCTGAGGGATGACGTGGTGTCGGGCCGCCTGCCCTGCTCCTTCGCCACGCACACCATGCTGGGCTCGTACACGGTGCAGTCCGAGCTGGGCGACTACGACCCCGACGAGCTGGGCAGCGACTACATCAGCGAGTTGCGCTTCGCCCCCAACCAGACCAAGGAGCTGGAGGAGAAGGTCATGGAGCTGCACAAGAGCTACAAGTTAGTGTTGGGGGGGGGGGGGGGAGAGCCCCTACCTGGGCTGGGACATGTTTTGTGACCTCAGCTGTTGTTGTTGTCCGTTTCCTGGTTGCTGCTCTTTTGTATTTATTTATTTATAACGGCAACACCCACCAGTCCCCTCTCACCAGCATGACGCCAACTAGTTTTAGGTCACTTAGGTCTCATTAAAACATGAATGTGAGCAGCCAGACGACAGAATCTAATCTAAATTGACTAGTGTGAATGTAGCCTGCTTGAAATGATGTGGTTCACCATAAATCATATGGTACACATACACGGGAAAGGGTTATAATGAGATTAGACACTGCGGCAAAATCAAATTGAACCCTGAAATATAACAAACTGCTTGGTGATCCGTACCAGCAAATGTAATCTAGGCCACTTTTACACCGTTGTAAATGTGACCTTAATTCCCAACGCTTCACTATCCAGTCCTGCAGCACTCTGCTTTCCCAGTGTCTCTCATTATGTCGACTGGAGCTGAGTCAGGCTAATTCCACTGGCAAAAACAACAGAAAAACCTGTTCAATAGAACCGATCTGCTCTGTGTAGATACACACACACACGCACACGCACACACGCACACACGCACACACGCACGAGTAACATAGCGGTCCTCTCGGTAAACACGTTCTGCTCTGTCCTGCTTCCACCACAGAGGTATGACACCTGCCGAGGCTGAAATTCACTTCCTGGAAAACGCCAAGAAGCTGTCCATGTACGGCGTGGACCTCCACCACGCCAAGGTAAAGTAACGTCAAACCCCGTATGTTAACCGGTTCCCAAGACGCCCTGTATGGGCTGCGTAGAGCGCAGGGTACACTGGCTATATAATTCATAATAGTGATGCAGCAGCAGAACATACAGCCGTTAGGAGTCAGCAAATTACTTGCCAATTGTGGGAAAAATAATTTTAAAATGCAAAATATTTGCTGGGATAGGTTCTTGAGTATTGATGGGGGGATATTTAGTCCTTCTGTCCTTTTTTATTTTTGTTTTTGGTGCATTCTGGGAATTGTCTAGGGTGTATTTGACGCCGCTCGGCCTGGATTTATGGCTGGGGCTAGATAATTTTGTCTTGTGTTTTTAAACGGCACATAAACACAACCACGGTGGTTTGGATAATGTAAGACGGCTAGTGACTAATAAGGCCTCCCTGGGGTGAGGGGCGGGGGTGGGGGGGGTCTACATCCATGCATGCGATGCGTCACATCTGCTGCACATTCTCGCTCTGCTCGCAGGTCAGCGTCTTACCTCCTGTCTTACATCCACATGCTTCCGAAACGTCCACCGCTTCCCTTCCTCTCCCACATGTCTTCTTCTCCTCCTCTTCCAGAGAGAGAGACAGAGCGAGAGAGAGAGACAGAGCGAGAG
>JAOPJI010000135.1:7087528-7099202 GCA_027122695.1 Merluccius productus
ATCGGTATCGGATCGGAAGTACAAATAAATATCGGTATCGGATCGGAAGTTCAAAATGCTGGATCGGGACATCTCTACACCTGGGGGAGGGGGCTTTTTTAAGTGTCCCCTCAGTGTGAAATTGCCCTACTTTCAGAACCCGATCTCTCGCCGCTCTCATTGTTACGTTCCCCATGCCAGACCTCATCCCTCCACCATCAGCACCACCGGTACAGAGGTGATCCTGCACGTCTCCCCATGTCATCTCTGGATGGGTCTCTCTGCTCGTCTCCAGTCCATCTAAAGCAGAGGGTTAGACACAATGCAGCGGGGGGCGAGTTTAGCGGTGTTTTAGCTCAAGTAAGCTAGTCATTAAACAACGCTAACACATTCGGTGTGACTCAAGTGATACAGGAGTTAATGTCTCTTGTCTCCTCGAGGGACGCCACAAGATTTCAATGTACGACCCCACTTTTCAACATGAAATACAGTTATATGGCTTAGTAAGGCATCGAGGGCAGTCGCAGTTGTTCACGTGTCCACATTTTTGGACAGTGCAATCACATGGAAACTTCCTCTCCATACCTCCTCTGCATGTGAGCCCCGTCATTATCCAAACCCGACATATCAGGGTTCTTCCCCGGAGAACCGCTATTGCATGGCTTTGTGGCTAACCCAACTTCAACGTCTTCTCATCCACCCTCTCCGCATACGTTTCCAGTCCAGACTACCATCCAGACATACTGCATCCTCGGCATGGAAACCTGTTCCCTAGTCGGGAGTTCAAGTGAGAGGCGGGTCAGTGAGTTTGTCTGCATTTTAAACTCCGCCTGCAGCGCCCCGGCCAAATAATGCATTAAGCACACGGCTCTGTTGTGGACAATAGGAGCAAGACGCATTAGTCATGCTCTCCTTAGACCCCCCCCCCGAGTGACTCATCATTCCTCACGGCCGATGGAGGCTGAGCGCCCATTGCATCCCCGCCACCCACCACAACGTCACCCTGCATGTCTGAAGAGGAGGGGACCTGAAAGTCAGCTTACTGGGTTGGCTTTGAGTTTTGTTTTGTCTCTAAATCCAGAGAAACCTACATTGACTCTTCGTCCGGTCGGTTTTCAGTTTGCCACCTAACCGGAAATGCAGTCGATTATTTTGTAATGTTTTTTTTTTTAATATACAACCAGAACTTGTTTTCTCAAATTCCACGGATAAGATGACGTGTTAGATGTCAAAGTGACTGACATAAGGTTTCTATTTCCTCTGAGTCTGTCTCGCCCTGTGTTGCTTGCTCATTTTTTACTTTGCCTTTTTTATTTTGGCTAAACCTTTCTGTTTTTGTGTTGTTGTTTTTTTTGCGATGTGGCATTTACAACAATGGGACAAAGAGTGATGTGTCTTCTTTCATTGTTTTCATTTGTGACTTATCGACAAATGTTGTAAGTGTATTCAAACGACTCACAAGTTGGGCTTCTCTCGTTTTTGTTTTCTGCTCTCGATGGAAATGGTGTCGGTTTGTTTGACAAAACAGACCGACAGCGAGCAAACTGACTTTGCGTTTGACGGAGAGACGACCGCCACAGAGGTTTGTACATGCGCGAAGGAAACGGGTAATATAAAGAGTAATCAAACAATAACGTCAAACCACGGCAACGCAATCGTCCCCCCTTGGTGAGGTCACTAGGTCTATTGCAATATCCTTTTAAAGCAAGTGACGTGACCGCACAGCATTTCAATCCGCAAAAGTAAATGTTTGAGCAGAGATGGCGGCGTTGACAGGGGGGGGGTTTGTGTTTGGATACTCTTTAATGCATGAAGGGAACTGTCCTAGGAAAAACAAATACGGGGATACAGGAGGAGTGACGTCCTCTGGGTAATGCATGTATTGTGTATACAAGTGCATGACGTTTAGGGGAACTCGTGTAGACCGGAATCAGGAGCATCTTTTCTTCCTTGATCTAATTTTTATTTTATTTTTTTAAAATTATTTTTCACTGCTCCCCTCTTCCTCTCCTGTGCTTTATACTGTCCCCTCATCATGTTACTCTTACAATGCCGGACTCACCTCCTCTCGTTTTTTTATCTTTTCGCCTGTCTCACTCTCTCTCTCTATCTCTCTGTCTCTGTCTCTCTCTCTCTCTCTCACTGTGCGCTCTCTGCCGGCTTGCCAGTCGGAGGCAGAGGATGACTATGAGATGAGGACTCAGGTAGGCTGCTGGGCCGGCTCCACGGCCCGGCTCTCTGCATCGCACAGCCAATCGGATGCACCGAGCTACTCCGCGCACCCGCCCACCACCACCGAAACATAAAACATCCCGTTTGTGCCATGTTGCCGCCACCCGCTTTGGCAGCCAGCCGCCATTGATACTACGAAGACACAATCGCCATACACACTATCACTAGCATCAGCAAATGAGACTTGAATTTCTTTTGCCCAGGATGCCTCTCGGCAAACTGATTTCATTTTTCCAGCTCATTTCCTTTGTGCCTTTTGTTTGTAAATAGTGCGGTAATCCCCTTTTTGCGACCGCTACAGTGGATTTGGTTTGGTCTTATTTTGGGGTTTCTTTTTTTCATTTCGGGGCAAAGCCCAGAAGGTATCATTTAAAGTTTTCCATGAGTTTGCTGTTACCGGTGTGTGGATATGTGGCCGGTCATATCATTTGAAGTCAAAACTCCCCATCTCTCTCTCTCTCTCTCTTTATCGCTCTCTCTCTCTCTGTCTCTCTGTCTCTGTGTGTGAAGGAGACGTTTGTATTTAATGTCGAGGCACAACTCTTACCCGCCTCTCCCCTTCTCTGTGTCTCCGCAGTATAGCTTCATAAGGCGTGTGAAAGGGGAAAACGTTTTTATCAAGCATAGTAATCTGATGCTTGAGGTAGGTAAGAAAGTGGCTCGTGAGGATGATACGCATGGGAAGCGGAAAAGTTTGAAGAATCCTAACCCCCCTCATTGTTAAAAAACAATTTTGAAAAAGGGTATGCCAGTGGGACTGATCAGCACGTCAGACATTTTGGATTTGGAGATCGCCTTGCCGAGTTGGTTATCCCCTAACGGTGACTTCATTGTGGATGCACACATACTCATTTGAGCGAGTGGAACGGTAACGGATTGAACTAATACAGGGTTTGCCGAGTGTTAATACTAACGAGAATTGGGAGTGTTGTACTTGAACCAAACTCATGAAGCTATGCATGAAGCCTTCCGTTTTATGTTGGGTTTTCATCGGACTAAGCTAGTCCCGACCGCTTCCGTAGCGGTGGGGCACCCGTCATTACATTACATTTGTCTCTCATCTTGCCTAAAAGTTGAGCTAATGGTGCGGACGGACAGTTTGCCCGCACTACCATGAACCATGAACAAGGAGGTGACGGGTATAGAAGCAGTTGACCCATCAGCAGTTTCTCAACAAATACAGGCGTCAACTGCTTCCACCACCCCCCCCCCCCCTCCTGCGCGCCCTCCGGACCGCATGCATGGCCTGTTTCTGTGATTATTATCGCCGCCGTCGCACCCCCCCCCTCCCCTGACCCCCCGGGCCTCACCTCCTCCTGTCTGTGGTGATTTGGTGGTCCAGGACACGGACGCGTCCACGGAGCTTGGCAAGCACCAGACCAACGTCAGCGAGCTGAAGCGCTCCTTCCTGGAGACGGGCGACGGCGACCCGGGCGCCACCGAGTGGGAGAAGCGGCTGTCCTCGTCCCCCGCCCGCTCGCTCAAGGCGGACGAGGCGCCCATGATCGAGCCCCTCCTCCTTCCCCAGGATGTAAGCCGCCTCAGGGCTAGTCTGCGATTTTGGCAAACGAACGGTCGCGGCGGCGGTGGAAGCATGACCACCGCAAGGGGTTAGAAGTCAGGGGCGGTTTTAAAGTTGAACCACTTTGCACTTAAACCACACCACCGTGGGACTGCACCAAAACAAAGGGGACGCAGTTGCTGCTTCTGATTGGCTGGCTCCAGCCAATAGGACGGAGCAATAGCACAAATCTAGTTTGAGTTTTGATTTCTTACTTTTTAAAAGTAAAGTCCAATGCGTAATGATTCCAGTGCTCTGAATATTGCATGAGAACATGGGTACCCTGCAGTCAAAGGTTAACCCATGCAAATGTATTCAACCGAAGCATGAATAAAATAGCATATTTAATTTCACAGGGCTATTTGTGGGTCTTGGTAAAAGTGCTTTTACATATTCTTTTTTTTTTTACATGCATTTTTAAAAAATCCAATTACCGGATGGTGCAGTCATTTAGTTAAAATCAGAAGTGAAGCCGCGGTACGTTTTGTTCTTTTCTCCTTTCTCATTTTTCTGAAGTGCGGAAGAGCCGTTTCTGCTTGTTGTGCAATCTGGTGCACGGTGAGCGAGTCCCACTAATGAAAAGGCCTTTCGATGAAGAGGCCGCATTTCGCCACCGGTGTCCAGATCTCCTTCATCTGACCCCCGTGGCTGCGCTGAACGCCTCCCTGTGTCAATGTCCTGTCATGGTGACGCCGTGCGCTTTCTGTTTTCCAGACTAACGAGGAGGAGCCTGCAGCAGACGAGGAGCAGAAGGAACCGCAAGCTAACGAGGAGGTAAATGGCGACCGCGTGTCTCTCTGTATCTCCACTTGGTTGTATGTACGCTGCAAAAATAATCACGTTCGCTCGATTTCCCCTTCCATGTAAAGGGATAATCCAACGATGAGGCTGAAGGACGCATTGTTTAATATTTCTTGTTGTAATTTGGCTTACCTGGTTAACGTGAGAAATGGGCAACTGCTTTGATGCATTCAAATTATGATATATTGGAGATAGATAGAAGTAGGTTATGTGGAAAGAGGTTATGTGTCTGGGTGCAGCCGAGAATATGTCTCAATATAAATCCTCTGGGAGTGTGTGTGTGTGTGTGTGTGTTTAATGTCTTTTGAGTCTTGAAGGTTGCTGTGCATCAGCTGTGTGGTGGACCGCCACGCGTGCCCTCTTGTCTATTAACCCCCGGCATGCGTCAGTCTCCTATAAGCCACGTGTCTCCGTAGGCGGTGAGGTTTTTGGTCAAACTGGCGGAAGGCTACGCAACGGACGGCGCCACCTCCTCGGAGCCGCACGGCACGAGCCCGTCCACCACCATGGACGACGACGTGTTCACCGACGCCACCACCCTCCAGGAGGACGAGGCGGGTGGGCTGGGGTCGGGCGAGGACAAGACGACCCCCGACTCCCAGGCCGAGGCGTCTGAGGCGTCCATGTTGAAGGTCAGCCCCGGCGCGGTGAGGCAGGAGGTGTCCCAGGCCATCATCGACAAGAAGGGCACCCTCATCATCCTCAAGGAGGCCGAGGATAAGGCGGCCGCGACCGACGAGGTGGCCGCCGGCGGCAATATGGCCGCCGACCGCGATGGCGAGTCTCTGGTTGGCGAAATGGAAGACTTTGCCGAAGATGAAAATGAAGACGAATTCCCTTCGGCCTCCGATGAGGAAGACGGTGTTCCCGCCACGGTGAAAGAGGAGGCGTACGGTGGCCGAGGTGTGATCCTGGGTCCGGACGACGTGCCCCTGAAGATGGAAAGCAGACGCATGGAGGTGACTCACATCAAGGGGGTCTCCTCGCCCACCAGGGCCAAGGCCTCCTGGGTCTCTGAGGTGGTGAAGACCGTGGAAAGGTCGGAGTTCACCAGCATGTCGGCGAAGGAAGGCGAGCAGTGGCGGGCGTTCCAGGCGGACGCGCCCAAGGACATCTTCATTTTCGAGGAGGCCCAGGCGGGGAAACCCGGCGCTGGCCTCGCCGCTCTCTCGACGGTCACCGAGATGTCCGCCACCAGCCTAGAAGTGGTACCGTATATCAAATCACAGAAGGGACGGGAAAATGACTCGACTCGTCATTTTCCACCGCACACCCCCCCCCCACCCCCCCTGCCAATACCTCCACCGCCTCCCTCCCAGCCGACTCTGGTTCTAACAACAGCAACGACAACCAGGACAACAACAACAACAACATAACCCAACTGCTCTGCATGGCTAACAATCCCTAATCCATGCGGCATTCACTCATATAACTCAAAGCAAAACCGCCAGTTTTCAGTTGCTCCTCCAAAGCGTTTGCTTTTTCCTTTTTTTTGTTTCGTTGAATTGTGTAAACAGCTTACTCGATATTAACGGCTGCCCTGAGAAGGTTGATTATGTGGGAGAAAGGATAATATGGAGACCTCACCTGTGATTCGACTTCAACTGTCTCTCACAACTTTGGCGATGTATACGAGTCCAGTCAATGGGATGTCCATATATGGTCTGTAGTACAACAGCAACCCACCGAGTTATAGCCCGGCTCTAGTTGTATGTTTCTGGGTGACGTTTAGGTATTTTTCTGTATATATATTTTTTGTTGCACAGCAGTGTGCATTCTTCCCCTCAGCTCTGTTGTCGTCTATGAAGCGGTGACTTCATAGCTCTGGCCCAGTGCCAACGCTGCCGCTATCTCCCTCCTCACCCTACCAGTCCCTCCCCACCCTTCCCCAGCATGATGGCTAACCAGAAATATTGTATGGGTGTTGATGTAAGCAGATTCAGTTCCAGATAGATTTTTTGGGGGGGGGTAGGGAAGGGATTTAGAATACATATGACCGGAAGATACGTATATATATATATATATATATATATATAATTTTCTAGTATAAATAGGATTGGATTTACCTTTCTATACATCATCTGGTCCTGCATGCAATCCACAACCCATACAAACTTATTTCTGCACTTTCTTTTTTCATTTCCTTTTTCATTTCCCTGTCGGACTTTCATCACCCCCTTCCTCTTCCTCTGTGTGTTTTGTCACTGTGTTGACTGTGTTTGTGTTTTGACTGTCCTCTTTCCTCCTTTCTTTCTTTTTCCTGCCATCTATCCCTCCTTTCCATCAAGTCCACGGTGGGATGGGCTTCCTCCTCCCTGAGACCTGCCCTCCTAAAGGTGACCCTTTTTACTTCTCTGACCCTCCTACAGCAGAGGGTGGCTGAAACCCAACCCTCGGCCTCCTCTGGTCGGCCATGCCAGCTGTTATAGAGTAGAGCAACCTAAAAACTTGCCCTTCCAATGAACTTCCTCATTGTTTTCGCATTAAACAGGTGGGATTGGCGCATCGCCCTGAGCACACTGTTTCCATGGAGACGGGCTCTCGGCTAACTGGGACGTTGTGTGTTATCGTTCACAGGTGGCCGACGAGCCCCAGGTGGAGGAGACCGGCGACGCCGCGGCAACGGATGTGACCCCGCCCGAGTCAACGGTAAACATCCTCACCATCGCAGGCACATAGGTTCCCCATCGGGAGGGAGGGAGGGAGGGAGAGAGAGAGAGAGAGAGAGAGAGAGGGAGAGGGGGAGAGAGAGAGATGAAGCCGGGCTCTGTAGTGGCGGAGATGAGCGTATCAGAAGCATCTCTAGCGGCTCAAAGAGAGTCTTGTTTCAGACGCAGCTGACTTCATGCGTTGTTCTGTCAAACAATGGTGTGTTGCACACATGCAACCAGAAAATACAGGCCTCTGCATCTATACACACTAGGGGGCAGTAGAGTGTGGAAAAAAACAACAACCATGCATCAGCTCAGCCTGAATCCTTCAGAAAATGAGTAACCCCCCCCCGCCCCTCAATGATCCCCAGTCAACAGGAGTCGGCGTATAGAATCACTTTAAAACCCACTACAGTTAATCTCACCACGAGTGCATCGGCCACGTGAACACGAAACACGCAAGTGTCGATGGGAAACTTGTTTTTCCAACGCAACCCGCCGCCGAGGGAAGGATGAGGACACCGGGGCCGACACCCGTGACCGTACGCCTGCTCCAAGTCTCCAGATGTTTTGTCGGCTAGGGCAGCATGACTTGATTACAGCCACCACATTCACGGGGCTAATTTAGAGCGTGTTATTTTTTAAGGGGGGACGTGCTGTGCGACATTACTGTGCACAATTTCGGGTTATCAGGTGGTGGTGGGTGAGGGTAAAGTGGTCAGTGACGCTTCATTAGGCTTTTTTTCTTTTCTTTATTCTTTTTTTTTTTGTACTTTTGTTTTACTCGTAATTGAGAGTCTGGCCTCATTTGTGTCGTACCTTGTTTTGTTGTGTCCTCTCTTTGTGACGGTTGGTGTCTGAGTAGAGTCCCGAGTCAGCGACACTACAGGAGGAGCCCAGCACCAAAGACACACCAGTAGTCCACACGGAAACCAAGACCATCACCTATGAGGCGGCAGAGGTACCTGTCCTGCACTGGGCTATGCGTTACTATTCTTAAAGTCATTTTCAACCCACCCAGATCTCCCCGCTTACCTTTGTCCGCCGGATGACGTGTTTCGGGTCACCACATGTCATCCAAAATGCGTCATCTGGGAGGATGTTGGAATATATGTACCAAGACAATATTGATCATGGATAGTGGAACTGAGCATGTGCATGTGTAACCACGTGTCTGCCGAGTGACGAGTACTGATCTTGTTTATCCCATTAGGAGCTAAGTGCATAATGTCACTAGTGTCGCTGGTCATTTGAGTGTGTGTGTGTGTGTGTGTGTGTGTGTGTGGCGCCCTGTCCGCTGGGCCCGCGCGTCCGGGTCGCGGTCACTGGGGGTCGGCGCTCATAATTGGTGTCGCGGTTCTTTTGGGTGTGGGTGTGTGTGTGTGTGGGTGTGTGTGACCCCCCCCCCGCCCCCCCTCCTCCTGTGTGTACATCAATAGGGTGACACCAACGGTGATGTGGATCCCGGGGTGTTGCTGAGCGCCCAGACCATCACCTCAGAGACCAGCAGCACCACGACAACCACACACATCACTAAGGTTGCCGGGGGACACCGGGGGGGGGGGGGGCGGAATACAATATTTACACATGATATTACTGTACTTCCGAGATTCACTTGGCATTTCAACAAGTTGATGGGAAATGTTCACAAATTGTTGAAATGGCGATCAAATCTTGAATCTATAGGTTGATATCAACTGTGGGTTACGTTGTACTTTGAGCTGTGAGATTTTACAGCTCTTCTCTTCCCGTTGTCTGCGCGTCAGATGGTGAAGGGAGGCATATCCGAGACGAGGATCGAGAAGCGGATCGTCATCACGGGAGACGCCGACATCGACCATGACGAGGTCTCCTTTTAGCTTCCAATTCGTCCCAGTCTTTCTCAGTCGCTTGCCTTTTGATTTATTTATTTCTCACCCTTTGTCTCTCCCCTTGATTTTTCTCCCATCCCTCTGTACTATCAGTGATCGGATTTGTACAGTTGACCGTGAAAAAACAAAAACAAACCCTAAACACCCTCAATAGAGACCTTGTCCTCCCGGGCCTTAGCTGTTCCCTTGTTACAAAGCGTTCGGCGACACAGAGCGGCCTTTTTTCATGTTTCACACGTTGACTTATTAACATTAACACGGTGTCTTTCATTTCGTGTGGCGGTTAACAAGTATTGCAGCCGTCGCTGGTGTTTTTTCCTACATGTGTGACCTAACATTGACAACCCTGATTGACAAATTACAATCCCCCCCCCCCCCCCCACCCTCTCCCTGCCCTGTTCCCGTTCTCTATCTCCCCCCGGTGGCCATCTACTCGCCCTGCACTTCTCCGCTCCGCGTGCGTAGGCTCTGGCTCAGGCCATTAAGGAGGCTAAAGAGCAGCACCCCGACATGTCAGTGACCAAAGTAGTGGTCCATAAAGAGACCGAGATCACGCCAGACGAGGGGGAGGACTGACCCAGGTAAGAGGACGAGGTCCCGGTCTCATCTGGTTCTGGTTCTGCTTGTGGCCGCACTGAGCTTGCAAGCGTGGCCTCCATTCTCGGCATGCCGCTCCCCCCCCCGCCCCCCCTTTCCAATAAGCCCTCTTTTTCCCCCTTTACTACTAATGATATAGTTAAATACCTGTCTCTTTACTGCTACACTTAAAGACATTGATCTTTACTGGTACAGTTAAAGGCATGGCCCTTTACTGGTGCAGTTAAATGTATGGCCCTTTACTGGTGCAGTTAAAGGCATGGCCCTTTACTGGTACAGTTAAAGGCATGGCCCTTTACTGGTGCAGTTAAAGGCATGGCCCTTTACTGGTGCAGTTAAAGGCATGGCCCTTTACTGGTACAGTTAAAGGCATTGCACTTTACTGGTACAGTTAAAGGCATGGCCCTTTACTGGTACAGTTAAAGGCATGGCCCTTTACTGGTACAGTTGGAGACCAATGTGCAGGTTGGCGACCCCAGACCGATGAGGTGGAATACACTCCTACTAACAGGAAGTGATGGGCCGCAGTCTTTACATTTCATTAAAAGTATCGGGATTGTTCTCGAGAACAATAAAGGACCAAGTGTGCCACGCAAATAATGTTCAATCTCGAGGCTTGACCGGTCGACATTGCGACATTGCGACATTTTACTTGCCATTCACTTTAGCACTAGTGTTTCTTACCTTTGTTTACATCATGTTCAAGTTAGTTTTTTGGTCCGCGCGTGCATGTCGCATTACAAAAAGGAATTCAGCTGTAATTATAAAAACAATCAAAAGTCTATTAAAGAATTATAATTATTTTAAAATCGATTTCCTATTAACCCAGGAATGCCAACCTGCACGTTGCTCTTTTAAAGACTTGGCTCTTTACCAGTGCTGTTTCTTGTATAACAGCCGACGCATCCTTCCTGTCTTCATTCCAAGCTCCCCTGGTGCAGCGCCGGGCCGCAAGGTGCACGCTTCTAACACAATGCATATGACAGCCCTCGTCATAACCAGGCTTTTAACAGGGCTTTACCGGTAGCGCTGCTGCTGTTGGCAGTCTCATGCCATCGCCAGTAACCAGGGTGCAACACCCCCCTCTGCTGGGAAACCCACACAGTGCCCTTTGTCTCAGAGAGTGACACATCTGATTCAGCTTGCCAGCCTTGCCTTGTCGATGCCCTTATGTGACTGGAACCCAAACGGTCTGAATTACATTCTTCGGTGGAGTCAAACTGGCTGCAGGGAACGCAACGCTGCCTCACATGGTCCAAAATTAACTATTAGAATTGTTTAAGTTGTCTTTTTACCTGCCACAGTCTTATCGGCCAAGCAATTGTTTTAGTGTGTAACCCTGCATTTTTTTTACCTGACTAATCGTCAAATCTATCAGCCATTGGCTGGTGGCAGGTGTTCATTTTGGACCCTGCTGCCTCATGAATTGGATACTTGTGCAGGGTCTATAGGTTACATGGTACGTTGTGACGGCAGAATGCAGGGTCTAGATGTCACATGGTGCGTTGTGATGGCAGAATGCAGGGTCTAGATGTCACATGGTACGTTGTGATGTCAGAATGCAGGGTCTATAGGTCACATGGTACGTTGTGATGGCAGAATGCATGGTCTATAGGTCACATGGTACGTTGTGAGGGCAGAATGCAGGGTCTATAGGTCACATGGTACGTTGTGAGGGCAGAATGCAGGGTCTATAGGTTACATGGTACGATGTGATGTCAGAATGCAGGGTCTATAGGTCACATGGTATGTTGTGATGTCAGAATGCAGGGTCTATAGGTCACATGGTACATTGCGATGGCAGAATGCAGGGTCTATAGGTTACATGGTACGTTGAGATGGCAGAATGCAGGGTCTATAGGTCACATGGTACGTTGAGATGGCAGAATGCAGGGTCTATAGGTCACATGGTACGTTGAGATGGCAGAATGCAGGGTCTATAGGTCACATGGTACGTTGAGATGGCAGAATGCAGGGTCTAT
>JAOPJI010000135.1:7123601-7136244 GCA_027122695.1 Merluccius productus
GAATTTCAATTACATTTTCAATTACAATTACATTTTCAATTACATTTTGAATTTCAATTACATTTTAAATTACAATTTGAATTTCAATTACATTTTCAATTACAATTACATTTTCAATTACATTTTGAATTTCAATTACATTTTAAATTACAATTACAGTTTGAATAAAAAAAATAAATAAAAAAAAAAAAAAATAAACAAAGCAATTTCAAGAGGGACCTTCCAGTTTTACTGGCTCGGTCCCTAATTAATGGTGTACAATGACGTTAATCTATATTAACATGGGGGTGTGTCTCTCTCTCCAGCGAGGCGGTCAGCGTTCCTATGATTCCTCTTGGCTTGAAGGAGACCAAAGATGTGGACTTCACCCTCCCCATACAGGTGAGGTGAAAAGTACCTGAGTAGGAGTGTTTGTGTCCTTTGTCCGCCGTCCGTCTTTTCGAACATGTGTTGGAAGTTGTTCTCTTCACTCACTCACTTCTCTGTACTGTCTCTCTCTCTTGTCGTTTGATTATGTCTCCTTGTCTCTCTCTCCCTTTCTCTCATTGTTTGTCAATGTCTCTCTCTTCTTTTTTGTCTGTCTTTCTCTCTCTGCCTCTCTGTCTCTCTGTCTCCAGGACTTCATCCAAGAGCACTATGGGGAGGAGGTCTCCCTCTATGATGGAGAGATCAAGGAGCTGACAGAGCTTCGACAGGTGAGCAAACTCTCTCTCTCTCTCTCCCCCTCTGTCGCTTTGACAGGTGAACAAACACACTGTCTCTTCCTCTGTCCTCTATATCTCCTTTCCTCCCCTCTTTTACTCTCTCCTCTCTCTCGTTGTATTTCCCGCTCTCCTCTATCTACAGTATATCTCCCCTTTTCCTCTCTCTCCCCCTATCTCCTGTCTCTTACATTTTGTCTTACTTTAAATTCAACGAAAAACCGCCAAAGAAAGTGTCTTCTAGTTTTCCGTTGAAGAACCTTCTAAACCAGTTAGCTCAGAGGGAGGCTTAGGAGGTGGGGCAGGTCATCTGGAAACTGAAGGGGTTGCTAGTTTAATCTCTAAGCTGTTGAGAGATTGAACCACATGATGATGATGATGATGATGATGATGATGATGATGATGATGATGATGATGATGATGACGACGACGTGCCCAGGCCATGCGGACCCCCAGCAGGACGCAGGAGGGTCTGGTCCTGCTGACGGAGTACTACAACCAGCTGTTCTACCTGGACCAGCGCTTCTTCCCCCCTAACAGGAACCTTGGGGTCCACTTTCACTGGTACACAGACACACACACACACACAAACACACACACACACAAACAAACACAAGATATACACACACACTCACACACACACAAGATATACACACTCACACACACACACACACACACACACACACAAGATATACACACTCACACACACACACACACACACAAGATATACACACTCACACACACACACACAAGATATACACTCATCTGTCCCCCACAGGTATGACTCCCTGACGGGCGTGCCGTCGTGTCAGCGTGCGCTGGCGTTCGAGAAGGGCAGCGTTCTCTTCAACCTGGGCTCCCTGCACACCCAGATGGGGGCGCGCCAGGACCGCACCTCCACCGCCGGCATCGACCGGGCCATCCACGCCTTCCAGAGGGCCGCAGGTAACCATGATGACACACACACACACACATGCATGGATACACACTCAGATACACACACACACACACATACACGCTCACATACACACACACACGCACGTACATGCTCACGCATACACATACATACACACACACACAGGTACACACGGGTAGACCAACACACACACACACTCTCACACACATACACACAGGTCACACAGACACTCACACTCTCGGGGACACACAGGTAGACACATACACACTCAGGTACACACAGGTATATACATACAGGCACTGACGCACACATGCACCTGACACCCGGTTGGTTTCCTTAAACGTACATATGAAGTATTTAGTCCTTTTACGAGACGCTTCAATCCAAAGTGTTTTCCTTCTCGTACGCCTCGAGAGATCCTCATTTGTCATGTATTTCTTTGACTCCTCCCTCCCCTACTGTTTGCTCCTTCTTCAGGTGCGTTCAATTACCTGAAGGACAACTTCTCCAACGCCCCCAGCCTGGACATGAGTGGCCCGTCCCTGTGCATGCTGGTGCGGCTAATGGTGGCGCAGGTGCAGGAGTGTGTGTTTGAGCGCGTCACGCTCGCCATGCGGGAAGCCACCTTCGCCTCGCTGCTCCACCTCGCCCAGGAGGCGGCTCAGGTCAGAACCGTCCTGCTGCTTTAAAACATTGGGGTACTTTGAAGTCGTTGTAGGCTACGCGGCGTTTAGCGTACTTAGCAGTTAGTGTACACAGCCTTTAGGGTACTTAAAGAAGTTACTTGAGAAGTTACTTAAAATGCAGGGAACATAGAAGTTAGTGTACTTGAAAAGGACCATCTGATGCTCAGTGAGCCTGCCGAGCAGGTAGGCTAAAGGCTAGGTTAAGCTAGGCTAAATGCTAAGCTAAAGGCTAAAGGCTAGGTTAAATGCTAGGCTAAAGACTAGGCTAAAGGCTAGGTTAAATGCGAGGCTAAAGGGTGGGCCAAATGCTAGGCTTAGCCAGGCTACATGCTAGGCTAAAGGCTGGTCTAAATGCCGTCCAAACTAGCCTCTCTGCGTGTGCTGCAGGTGTCGGAGGTGTACTCCCTGGCTCAGCAGACCATGTCCCAGCCGCTGGTGAAGGACTACGTCCCCTTCTCCTGGGTCTCCACGGTGCAGGTCAAGGCGGAGCACTTCAGCGCTCTGTCCCACTACTACGCCGCCGCCGCGCTCTGCGACCACGCACGTGAGTCCCCTCCCCTCTGTCGCCCCAACGTCACAAACATTGAGAATAAAAGAGAGAGAGGAAAACAAATTTAAAAAGATGGATAGAATAAAAACTTGAGAATAAAGAGGGCAAAAAAGACGGAGAGAACAAAACATTGAGAAAAAAAGAGAAAAAAAAAGAAGAAAAGATGGATATGTTATAAGATGCACTTGTTTTGGTGAAGTGGTGGTTTCCACGGTCTCTGGTGCTTGGTGCAAAGGAGCCACTAGAGGGAGCCCTAGTCAAACTCTTTGCTCCCCTTGTCTGATCTACTCGCACCGTCTGGATCAGAATCTCTTTGGCTGAAATTAAATGTGTCTTCAAGGGTTTTGAAATGTAATATTATTTCTCCATTAAGAAAGCATTCAGCTCTTATACAACTATACTATACTATACAACTATAAGAGCTGCTACTGGTGATTAGGTCGTATTGGATAACAACATTTTGATTGTTGCTCATTTAATGGTGCTCCAATATCTGTGTGCGCGTGTGTGTGTGTGTGTGTAGAGTCGTGTGAGGAGGAGGAGGGGCGAGATGAAGAGGCAGAGAGGGTCTTCCAGGAGTTCTATGCCTGTCCTCCCTCAGGTCCTCTGCTCAGCACGGTGCTACGGGACCCGGAGCAGCGACGCAAGCTAGGTGATCACTCCTCGTGTCTGTCTGACAGTCTAATTAGCTGTCTGTCTGTCTGCCTGTCAGAGAGACAGACAGCGTATGTGTATGTTACTATCTGTACATATGTCTACATGTGTCTATGTGTGTGTGTGTGTGGTTGGCCAGGTAAGGCGCACCTACGGCGGGCGGTGATGCGGCACGAGGAGGCGATGCGCGTGCACAGCCTGTGTAAGATCCTGAGGAAGATGGACATCCTGCAGGACGTCCTGTCTCTCACACACCGCCGCTCGCTGGACAAGTACTCAGAGCTTGACCGCGAGGACGACTTTGACGAGACCTCCGAGGCCCCAGAGATAAAGCGTGAGTGTTAGCTAGTAACCAGGAAGTGTAAGCTAGAAACCCGGAAGTGGTCGCTAAAAACCAGGAATTGTAAGCTAGTAACCAGGAAGTGTTAGCTACGATAAGGAAGTGTTAGCTAGGAGCCAGGAAGTGTTAGCTAGGATAAGGGATTGCTTGCTAGGATAAGGAAGTGTTAGCGAGGATAAGGGCATTTTAGCGAGAACTAGGAAGCGTCAGCTAGGATAAGAGTGCTAGCTAAGATTAGTGTGTGTTAGCTAGGAATCAGCAAGTGTTAGCCAGGAAACTGAAGTGTCAGCTAAGGACCAGGATGTTCTAGCAAGAACCAATACGTTGGGCGTTAACTGATTTCTGGGTTCTGATTGGCAGCTCAAACCCAGCAGAAGCCAGACATCACTCCGCCCAACTTCACCGCCGTCCAGGTCACGGACATCTTCCAGCGGCTGGTGAGAAAGAGTTCACCAAGCGCTTGCAACCCTCCCCCGGTCTCCCTTCAGGATAGCAGGGAGTCACACAAAACTGAATAAACTTTAAACTGTTGTTCTTGTCAATCTCAAGGATTAACTGCAATTGGCTCTGGGGAAAAAGAGATGTGCCCACTCTATTAAGGTCCTATTTTATCCCACCGATACAATTTTAGCTTTTATCGAGACCTTCAAAACAAGGAACTGTGGAAAATGTTACACTTTTTTCCTGTTATCATGTTTTTATTATTTAAATCTTTATTCTTCTAACCAATCGAATAACCAATTCAAATATATTGTTCATTTTAGCAGTTAGATGTTAGATGGCAGCATAGTGCTGTGACACCATCTCATATTAACGATGATGCCTTAATGATGCTAACAGTGCTAACGCTAAGTGTGGGGTCTCCCCCCCCCACGTGTCAGGGGCCTCTGTCGGTGTTCAGTGCGAAGGCCCGCTGGGGCCCGGTGCGCCAGGTCTGCCTCCAGAGAGGAGAGGGGGGGCTGGGGCTCACACTCAGAGGGGACTCCCCCGTCCTGGTGGCCGGGGTCCTGCCTGGGGGGTGTGCAGCGGTGAGACACGCACACACACACACATGCACACACACACTACAGGCATACACTCTCTCATACATTAACATGTATATCTATATGTGCACGTGTATACGACTCTCTGTGTGACCATGTGTGCAGGAGGCGGGCCTGCGCGAGGGGGACTACGTGGTGGGGGTGGAGGGGCAGGACTGTAAGTGGTCTAAACACGCCCACGTGGTCCAGCTGCTGAAGAACTGCGGCCACCGGGGGGTCCGCATCAGCGTGGTCACCCTGCACCCGGCCCACCACACACAGGTCTGGGAGGGGGGGGTTGTGTGTTCGGTAAAGCCGAGTGTGTGTGTGTGTTAGGCTAGTATTTGTATGTGTTAGGTAAAATCTGTGTATGTGTGTGTGTGTGTTTGTTACGTAAAGGTGAGTGTGTGTGTTCGGGTAGTGTTTGTGTGTGTTAGGTAAAGTCTGTGTGTGTGTGTGTGTGTGTGTGTGTGTGTGTGTGTGTGTGCGTGTTTGTTACGTAAAGGCAAGTGTGTGTGTGTGTGTTAGGTAAAGTCTGTGTGTGTGTGTTTGTTTGTGTTTGTTTTTATGTGTGCACGTGTTTCCTCATGTCTGTATTTGTGTTTGGTGTGCATATGTGTTTACTCTCATATGTTTGTGTCTTTGTGTGCGCACATGTGTGTGTGTGTTTGCCTGTGTGTGTGTGTGTGTGTGTGTGTGTGTGTGTGTGTGTGTGTGTGCGCATGCGCATGTGAGCAGGCGGAGAGGAGGAGCGTGGCGCTCAGCCAGGGCGATAAAGAGAACGCTCGGCAGCGACTGCTGATTGGTGGAAACAAGGGTCAGAGTTCAGCGTCGCTGCTCAACTGGAACAGGAAGAAGAAGCGGGAAGGGGGCGGAGCCAGCAGGAGACTAGGAAGCACTTTCAGCCTATCGCTGGGGAGCATCCGGGACACGGAGTCGATGTACTGACGTTGCGCTTTAAGGCCAATTCATAGTCCAGCCATACCACACATGACGCAAAAACACACGGTAGCGATGCTCCTTTTTTGTGACCGCGTTTGTGTACCTAGCGTTTACCTAGCGTTCGCCTACCTAGCGTTCGCGTACCTAGCGTTCGCGTACCTGGTGTTACACAAAGCATGGCTCGCCGTGAGACTTTCACATCGAGACCCATTTCGGTTTGTAACTTCCGACAAAAAAGGAAAGTGACGCGTAAAGATGGTGGGAAATGTGTTCCTCGAGTGTGCTCGGTACCGCTGGACCGTGAAAGGCTGTAGTCAACGAAGTCCCCTTTAAAGGTACAGTCAGCGATTCTGGGGAGAGATAGTTGATATTAGAACTCAACACCAAAGCAAATACACGCTCCCGTCAGTCTCCCGCCAGATTTACCACCACTCCCGCTCCTCCTACTGCTCGCTTACCCCCATCTCCCCTCTCCCTCCACTGGCTGGAATGGCTCGGTCCGAGCCACTTTCAGTCCCATTTACAGAGCCTGTGCCGTGTATAAACACACAGCTAGCGGACCGAGAGGAGATATATGCGCAGAATTTGATAAAAAAGTGTATTGGATTAGGAATCGCTGACTATAGCTTTATGTTCTGACCACCAGGAACCGCCTTCACTGTTTCTCTCCGTCCGCTGCCTCTGCTTTTTATGTGGTCCATTACATTCCAAACACACGGATATTATTACCGTTTAGTCATTTAGCGGACGCTTTAATCCAAAGTGACTTGCAGTGTAGCCTCGATGTCCAGTCTCTCTGGTGACACTTTCGTTCAACAAGAGAGCCTGGAGGAAGATGCTATCATTTTGGGCAGGCCAATCGAGTGGAACGGGAAGCTTGATGGACCAATGTCGGGCCAATCGCAACCGTTTATCTAATATGGGGCGGGTTTGATACGATGACTGTATTTTCATAAACAACCAAGATGGCTGCCGCTGATGTGGAACGGTCTGTTGAATCTGCTATTGCGACAGTATTAAACAAACCGGATGGTATAACAAACAACTGCACTTAAAGCGTTTGTTGATAGGAAGGATGGGTTTGCCGTACTTCCGACAGGATTTGGTAAAAGTTTAATACGTCAACGTTTAGTTGCTCTGATTGGTTGTAGGTCTATCCAATTGTGTCCAGAGGCATTTTGGTCCGCGCCCGTTGATAACGCCCCTTGGAAATCGAAAATGAACTGAGAGGTTACGGACCAACCAATTAGGTTAGGCCAATTGGTCTGGCGATGTCAGGCTATGAAGGAGCAGGTAGGGGTCAAGGATGCCTACAGGTAGACTATGGACATTGGTGATCGAACCCCTTTGGGCTGGGAGTCACACACCCTACATGCACCCTATCATAGCCCTGATCCACTTAACCCTGTCCTCAAGCCTTTCCCATGTCGATAACATCATAATCCACCCACTATCCCAGATTAAATTGTGCTTAATCAATACACATCCAATGTGTTTGATCACGTCCTCACACCCCCGTGTTGCCTGGGAAACCACCCCATCACAGGAGCCAGAAGGCCGTTTCACTCGGCCTTTAAACACGGCGTGCATTAGGCTTGGCTGAAAATGAGAGACCGTGGAAAGTAAAAGGTTCAGATTGAGAATGGGAATGGCCGTCTTTCCAGGTTTCAGATCGGGAGGATTTCAGAAAATGACATCATTTGTATTTAGGTTTACATGTGGAGTGGAGGGCGCTTGAGTTATTTGATTAGAGTTAAATTCCTGCCCTACTGTGGAGACGTTGTTTCGTATGTTTAAATGCACTGCAAGTCTGTGTACAAAAAAAAGAAAAGCACAAGTACATTCTGTTAATAATATAATGTTCGGTGACTTACCACAATATTGAACAAAAGTAGTGAAACCGAGAGTGTTTGTTTGTGATCATTTGTTTGGTACTGAGATCCTACGAGAATACGTAGCCTTTGAGAGGTGCTCTTAATCTTAACTTTGCTTTCCTGTTATTTTCCTCATAGTTTCTGAGAATGTAAAAGTCTAGTCACTGTACGTTTTCGATGTTTTCATGTGATTGAGCGGTCCATCTAAAATAGTTTTGGGATGACAAGATTGTTTTTAAACTCCAGACGTAACAGTTTAATAACCCAGATAGTTTGAAAGACGGTTTGAATATTGTTTTGAACTTACTATTTAATTATTACACCTGTGTGTTAAGTTCACCAACATTGTTTTGTAGTTTCAAGACTTCTTATAACTGGAATTTAAAAGCATTATCAGCACATTTGCAAACGTTGCAGTCGTATAATTGGTTGTTATTTTTTAGGGGGTTTGGATGGTTGCTGTGTGTATTTGTCTGCACGGTGTAGTTTGTATTCATGACTGTTGTGTCATTGTGTTTGTGTTTCATCGTCTGTCATGCCTATGTTGTTGTTGTTGTTGTTTTTATATTTGTGTCTGAAAAATATCCTGACAATACTTAATTGTAGACTTTGCTGGGAGTTTGCACAAAATGTTTTTCCACGTGTTAATAAAGTCGTGATTTCAAATCTAAAAGTGGTCGCCTTGTAACGTTGTCGTGTCACGTCGTGGCCACCAGGGGTCGCTGTAATACTCGATAATAATAACCACTATACTATATATATATATATCATATCATATATCTGATATATATATATCAGTGGCGGTTTTAGGCCGTTTTTGGGGGGGCTTCATGCGCTATGAGCTCCGGGGAGAGGGGGTTCAAGTCCTGGCAAGGTTGAGTTCCCTGGGATTGTCTAATTTCTACATCACCTGAATTGTAATGTCAAATACAAGTGTGACATTGTGGTCCAGGGGAGAGAATTGTGTGTCATCCGCACAGGAGACCCGGGTTCGAGTCCCAGTGAGGGAGGAAGTGTGCTGTGGTGTCATCTTATTTCTACATGAATTGTAATGTCAAATACGAGTGCGACTTCCTAGTACACCACAGTGGGCGTCCAGGTGGTGCAACGCAGAGCGCTGCAGGTTATCATATCTGTAGACCAGGGTTCGAGTCCCGCCAAGGGACATCCACGTGGTTTCCTCTTGTGTATTGTGATGTCAAATACAAGTGCGACTTCCCTACAGGTCCTAACGAGGCGTCTCGGTGGCATGATGGAAAGAGCCGTGGTCTACTGCTCTGACTGAACTGGTATTGTATCCTGGTAGTCGGACTCTCCCCATTCCTGGGGGTGGATGTAAGAAGGGGTCTTGGGTGCCAGTGATTGACACAAAGACAGTTGTACACAAAGACAGTTGTGCACAACAGTTGTGCACAACTGTCTTTGAACTAGAGTTGTACCACAGCAGTCGGTGTCTCAGTGAACAAGATGTTGGAGACCTCTGCCTAACTGGGACACCTGTGTCTCTGTTGTGGTATGTCAGGAGTGTCATACTACATCTCCAACAGCCCTCTGTCAATCACCGGCATCCCCAAGAGCCCTTCTTATACCCCTGGGGAATGGGGAGAGAGTCCGACTACCAGGATACGATACCAGGTCAGGGAGCGCAGCAGAGCACGGCTCTTTCCATCATGCCACCGAGACGCCCCGCCATGACCTGTAGGGCACTTGTATTCAACATCACAATACACAAGAGGAAACCACGTAGACGTCCCTTGCCGGGACTCGAACCCTGGTCTACAGATCTGATAACCTGCAGCTCTCTGCGCTGCGCCACCTGGACGCCCGCTGTGACGTACTAAGAAGTCGCACTTGTACGGTATTTGACATCACAATTCATGTAGAAATAAGATGACACCACAGCACACTCCCTCACTGGGACTCAAACCCGGGTCTCCTGTGCAGATCACACGCAATTCTCTCCCCTGCTCCACAATGTCACACTTTGTATTTGACATTACAATTCAGGTGATGTATAAATAATCACTGGCGTCCCCAAGAGCGCTCTTCTTATATCTCGTTGTCCCGGGAACGTGACTTTATAATAAAAGTAACTCGTTACCAGGGAAAGTAACTAATGTGGATTTTTCTGGATGAATTTAAAATGAAAATGAATTTGAAGTAGTGCTTATATCTCCACCTTGAAAATGACAACTTTTCGTCTGATTGCTCCGGACTCGCCAACATGACTCTGCCTTAGCCAATCACAATCGCTTATCTCGTTGTTAACCCACCCGGTCGAGTTTATCAATTCATAGAGTAGTAGATTAGACACTGGACATTAGCATAGAGAGCTAACCTCCCCCCCTCCCCCTCCTCCTCCTCCTCCTCCTCCCCCTTCGCAGTGAACCACATGAGCGTGCGGCCCATGGACCTGGCCACCACCTCCCTCCTCAACGTGTTCAACGGCGACGAGTGCGGCGCCCAGGGCTCGTGGCAGGTGGGCGTGGAGCAGGACGTGACGCTGACCGACGGCTGCGTGGCGCTGGGCATCCGGCTGCCGCACACCGAGTACGAGCTCTTCCGCCTGGAGCAGGACTCGCGCGGCCGCTACCTGCTCTACAACGGCCAGCGGCCCAGCGACGGCTCCAGCCCCGACCGGCCGGACAAGCGGGCCACCTCCTACCAGATGCCGCTGGCGCAGTGCTCCGCCAGCAGCCAGCGGTACCACCACCACCCAGCGGGCGGGGAGGGGGACCGGCCTCACAGCAGGCCTCACAGCGGCGCCGGGGGACGTCACAGGGACGGCGGCGGCGGGCGGGCGGGGGTCCTGGCGGCGGCGACGTTGATGCAGGCGCTTCTTGTACTCTGGGGGCGGAGCTAAGGACCCGTTCTGGGAGGGGGGAGTGGACTGTAAATAATGATGAGTGTGACAAGAGCAGCCAAGAGACTGTCCAAGCAACAGAATCGAACTTTATTCAGTGTTTGGGGGTGATGTCAAGGGAGATGGGGGTTGTCAAGGGAGATGGGGTTGTCAAGGGAGATGGGGATGGATGTCACCCCCCCACCCCCAACAACAACCCCCAAGTGCTGATTCTCTGAACTGCTTCCCCAATGACTTGGCACTGCTGCACCACAGTATCTGCACTTTAGTGGAGGACATTCGTTCTCACAGATTAAATAATAAAGTCTTCATCCACACGCAGGCGGACCGAAACGTTTCATACCGTTTCTTTTTACTTGTTAAAAAAATAAAATCAAGTTATTTGCTTTTTGTTTTTTGTCAGTGGATTGGGACAAAATGGGCTCGGCCCGTTGTTACGGGACTGCACACTATCGTAAAAAATGCAGTAACGACAGATATTATTTGATACGGCTTAAGTGTATAACTGTATATACTCCATGCTATTTGTCACTGGCACTGTTGATTTTTTGTCATCTACAGACACAAAAGTATCATTGTGTTATCTGGACGCAGTAAAACCGGTTTAAAAACAGGTCCGTTATCCGATCTGATTCACAACTCTGTGTCATCCGACACAATTTTTGACTTTTCAAAGTTAAAGTGCTGCTTTGTACTGTTACTGTACAATGCCACAGAAATGTCATATGGACAGAGTATCGAATGACTATGTGGCTTTTTATGTCATGCTAGGCTACTACTATAAATCCCCATTCGGTGTAGAAAACTAAAAGTGAACAGTACCAAAGTAAAAGGTAATATATACCATCTCCGTCTCGGATCCGTGTGTTTGTTGTGGATAAAACGCAGAGGTTGGGATTTTTCGCTCCCAACAAATAAATCTGGATTATATGGACCAAGTAGAGCTCCAAGTGGCTTTGTGTATAGAAATAAAAGGTTTTATACAGTTTGACGTCTGTTCACCTTTTTTGTACCGTATTAAATGTATTTCTATGGACCACTCACAAGTCAGATTTCAACCTACTTTTTATACTTCAACCATATGAACATTAAATACTTTAAAAGGCTAAATACCTTCATGTAATTTTAGGACATGATCCGAGATGTAATGTGAACATTTTTAACCGTGTGGTGCCGCTTTCACAGGAGAGACAGGAAAAGACCGCTAATCAAAAAAATCACTTTTTGTCATTTTTTTATTTCTTCAATGCGTAATACCATAGGAGTTTGTAAGAATGGAGACCTTATATCTCAGTCAACATATGCCTCATAAGGAATATATGATTTATATTAAGAAAAAAAAAAAAAAGAAATAATATATAAAGTCTGCATTGGTGTTGTTAGGGGATAGGAAAGGAGAGAAATGTACAAGGAAGGAGGCACCTACATCCCCAGCTGGATTAAACATCCCGGAAGAAGTAGAAATTACAAAATGAACAAACTGAACTTGACTTCAGAGGCGATCCAGCAACGAGTGGCAAGGTTTTTTTTTATTTTGATGTAAGTTTTGTTTTCCGTAAACAATTTAAAATAACATTTACAAGACAGCTACCATTTTGTTCAATTCCTATTAAAAACACAGAGAGAGAGAGAGAGAAGAGAAAGAGAGAAAGAGAGATAAAGAGGGAGATAAAAGAGATAAAGTGAGCGAGAGAACCGATTTTTTTTTTTTTATTCAACTGCGTCTTGCCCAAGGTCACTCTAGGTGCATCTCCACCGTCCTCCATATTGATAGTGTACAACTTTATTTAAACACCCTCTGCATTTCCTGTACATCCAGCCATTAAATAAAACAGGGGGGGAAAAAAAAAGGGGGACAAACCTCAGTTCCTCTTTTCTTTCCCAAATTCTGCGTGTGTGTGTGTACTAACCGTTGTGTGTGTGTGTGTGTGTGTATGTGTGTGTGAGAAATTGTAAAAAAAGGCGACGCCCTTGAACGATGCTGTACAGACGTGTGCACTGGCGGCCGCACAACCAATGATATGGCAAAGTCAACAGAAAAGACTTTTTCTCGGTTACTCCCGGGCCTTTAATGATTACGGCGCCGGGGCGGTTG
>JAOPJI010000135.1:7137058-7147510 GCA_027122695.1 Merluccius productus
ACACACACACACACACACACACACACACACACACACACACACACACACACACACACACACACACACACACACGTGTGCTGCTGCCTTCAATTTACATTCTGCTACACCACCTTGACTTTCTCTGGGCTCACAATTAACGCCGCTGCATTTCTGCACATTTTCAAGCAGCACATGTTCAAACGCATGACAGGTATGCATAACAAAGTCTCGGTCTGCTATTCGGGACCATTAGCTATGCTAATAGGAAGTATGGATACATGCGGTCTCTGTAACAGAACTACAGCTTTCTGGTTACTAACTCTTCATAAGGTTTCTGATTGGCAGGCAAAACAAACAAAGTAGGGCTGAACAATCAATCGAAATATTATCGAAATCCCAGTATGGCCACGTGCAACATCCAAATCGCAGGAGCTGCAATATTTGATGAGGGTAAACTGTGTAAATGTATGCAACATCATTATGAATTAAGTACTGCAGTGCTGCAGAGATGCCCTGGACTGCACATTTTCTCCAGGTGTAAGAAAACATGTTTATTTGATACAGACCCCAATAAATGTCACATGATTTTAATTGTATTTTCAGTGAAAATGAAAATTGTGATGCAAAATGATCATCCCTACTAATAGTGAATCGTATCACAATCTGTCAAAATACGTTCAGCCCTACAACAAAGACAAACACACCTTTTTGTATACACACACACACACACACACAAAATCGCTAAAATGGCACCCACTGTGAGTTGTGACAATTGCAAAAGACATAGGACACATAACTCGTCCAAAATAATGACATAAAAGTAAAACAAAAACTGTCATCGTCATAATGCACTCTCTTCTTATTAATATTATGTTTTGCTTGCCATTCAAGTGATGCCAGTTGGAGAACAGAGCGCTACAGAGCAGAGCTACAGTGCAGAGCTACAGAGCAGAGCTACAGTGCAGAGCACGTGCGCCTCAACGTAGACTTGAGCATCTGCTGTCATCTGGTGGACAACAGCAGAACGCACGGCAGCGGCGCTACATAACGCCAGATTATCCGTCGTCTATATTTACCTCAGTATTTACTACTGCATTACTACTCAGTTCCTCTACCAACAGTTGTGTCATAAAAATAGCCAAATATAAAAACGGCATTCAGTGGCTATTTCCATGCAGAAGCTGTGGTCTGGTGTAGATTGCACACATACAGACCAGCAGACCCCCCCCCCCCGCGCCCCGATCTCACCCTGGGGTGGGGTAAGCAATCAAATCAAAGCCAGAGGTCATCACCAAGAGTGCACGTTAAACATGCACGTGACACGTGCGTGTTATCAAAAAACTAAAGGAGATATCTCCGAAGCCGCTCCGCCTGAGTGCTAGTTAAGCATGCGGAAAATGCAGTTTGGCAACACTGCAACGATACTTTGATCTTAACGTTTAGTTTTTAAGTGTGATACAAAAAAGAAAGCACAACCTCAAAAAAACTACATTTGTTCAATTAACTCTACAAATTGTTTGTGAGTGGAAAATGATTAAAAGCAATAGGGAGGAGAAAAAAAAGCCACTTGCCAAAGAGTCCATGTCAGTCACATTCGGCGGTGCGAAGATTGTTTGCACCATGAATTTATGTTTACTCTTCTCGTTGGGGTCGTAATCAAAGGGCTGTAGCATAACTGTGAAGCAAGCACAAACACACATCGAGTTAGGCAACACGTTTCACACAGGAACCCGCTCCACACATGACCAATTAACCGGTAAGCAGCCTGAACAGAAGTATCAAGAAATCAACCACAAAAAACATACACGCAAAAAAACACCATCTTGGGTTTGTGCTGACTTTTACATTGTGGCTGTTAAAAGGAGAACTATGCTATAGGGTTTGTTGGTAGTCATGGTTACATTATTGTGTTGGTAGTCATGGGGTTTTGGTCATTGTTTAGTAATTCATCCCAAAATGATTTGTCATTAAGGGGAGACGGCGTTGTTTGAAACCCGCCGCAGCGTTTCTCATGCGAGATGTGGCAAAGCTAAGTTTGATGAGCCTAGCTTACGGTACATTTACGTTGATTTAGGATTTTACAGGACTACGACTCTCCAGTCCTCTCAATATCGCCGACCAAAACTCCCAAGATGCATTCTGATGTACAAGCCCCATTTAACTGGACTTTGTTTGTTTTTTTTGTTTTTTTTAGACAGATCCACATTTTAAAATTTGTACTTTTAAATTACATTTTCCTGTAAAAATCATCTAGACCCCCTGCCGGGCATCTAGACAACCTGCCGGGCATCTAGACCCCCTGCCGGACATCTAGACAACCTGCCGGACATCTAGACACCCTGCCGGGCATCTAGACCCCCTGCCGGACATCTAGACAACCTGCCGGGCATCTAGACAACCTGCCGGGCATCTAGACAACCTGCCGGGCATCTAGACCCCCTGCCGGGCATCTAGACCCCCTGCCGGGCATCTAGACCCCCTGCCGGGCACTGAGGTCCACGCAGCAATCCTACATAATATTGTAGTTTTGCTTTTTGCATGATCAAAATAACACATTTGTTTTAAGGAATTGAAACGCTTCAGAAATAAAAAAGGGAACACTTATTAGTTGATAAAAACGCGATTCTGCAGCAGTGGTGGCATCTGATTGAACTAAACCCCGAGCAAGCTGAGCTGGAGATACTGTCGACACCATGACAACATGACTGCGTGGGATAGCGGGAGTCTTTCTAGCAGGCCCTAGTAAAGGTGGTTTCCTTTTCCTGATTCCGTCATTATAGATTAGTCACACTGGGTGCTTTTAAACACAATCTAATCTTAGTCAAAGCAAAGCAAAGACTCATTTGCTTTATTCAATAAACTAAGTTTTCCAACTCTCATACCTCTGTGTAAACAAGTAACGGCCCTTTACATTTAATGGTTTAGGCCACATTCAGCTACAAGGAGTCACAAAATGTAATGTCATTTTTAACCTGTGCTGTAAATTCATTTAAGACCACTTAACTTTAAATTGGCATCTCTATTGGGTTAAGTCCAGGTCTATAAATTGACCTCTAAACAGACAGTTGTTTCCTGATCCCAGACATACAACTGTTCATGGTCTTCTTATTATGGCAACTTGTTTGGTTTTAGTTTAGTGTTTTTACAGCCGACAATAGGATGGGACCCGTATCCTCTTATGCTCTTCACTGTAGAGATTCTCCCCAAGTGCTCTGGAAGGGATGACATGTATTCAGTGGTGCATCCATATCCACTTGTACAGGTGTATATGGTGAAAAACTAATATTAATAATACCCAATATGTGACTTTGTCTGAACATTTTTAAATATCCAGTGTTACTTGATCTTAAGAATGTTTGGCACGAGCCAGTCGGGTTAGTAGACCAACATTTTAACCAGCCCTGTTTTCCAGCTTGTAATTTGGATTTAATGCATTTCCTAAATGTTTGGTTCTGTCGTTGCGGTCTATAGTAGGAACACATTTTGGGCTGGAAACGTGTTCAGTGGCTGGCGATTGGACTTGACAGTTGTCATTCAACAAGCAAGGTTTTAACGGTGAACTGATCAGCGCTGATTATCATCAGTCACGTCACAGAAAAAATAGTTTCACTCGCTGCACTCGCCCGAAATGTGAACTGATTCCCAGCCCTGGTTTCAGGGCTTTAGGACATTTGATAAGGGGCTTCAAAGCATTGTAGGCGGCTACGTGACAATATTACAGGGGATATCATGTTCATTTCAAATGCTGCTGTAAATATGCAATTTTCATACCAATTCATTTTCATACTTGTATCGACTCAAATAATTGTGTTTAATCATTTAAAAATAGTTGAGTTGGGGCAACAACATTCAAATCCGGTAAAAGTGACATGATTTTGGGATAAACCATAGGCAATTTTAGTCTTCTGCACCATTCATCCACAGCCAACAGATGTACTGCTGCGTCGGTGTCGGTCAGGGTGCCGCTACTCACCAGAGATGGTGACGATGGCGCCGGGGTCGATGACGCCGCTGTTTGGCCGTACGCAGTACCTGCGCGGTGCGGTCGTCTTCACTTTGAAACATACTCTTCTGTCCGAGGGGTTTTTTAATTTGAGGTTTGTGGTGACGACATCTGTGAAGGGGCCTGCGAGAAAAAGAAATCACAGAAGAAATGGGAAATGTGAATAACGCATACCCGTGTTAACCCAACGAGCACAAATGCTACAGAAAATGAAAAATATTGGAAATATACACAAATCAGATCTACAGTCACAAAAACAACGTCTGATACCAAGATCCTATGCTAACCACCGGATGCAAATGTAGAAAGCATAGTCCCTTTGGCATATGCACTTGATTCAGCATGTTGCAAATTGCAGCACCGAATGAATCATGAATCATTTCCAACAGATGGCATCTTTCTATTGGCCACCCTACAGCATTATGCTTTCTCTGAACACAAGCATGACGCACGCTTAAGTTGGTCATATAGATGCTAGACCAGTTACTATGCCGATACTACGTTTCCTCTGGTGTTTGTTCACACCACGGTGTTTGCCTCTTTGTAACCGACTCCACACATGGATGTGAGCAGGCTTTCATTGACGAGCAGGATTTCTCTAAAATGCACAATGCAGGGTTTCCGTTATACTGTATACATTTTGCAGATTGCCGCCGCTTCAGATTTTTAGGAAATGTCACGAACCTGCAATTAGGCGGCGCTGTGGAGCCGGCGCTGCATATTGTTGAGACTAAATTAGGTTCGTTCTCCAACGTTTAGTAGCTGGCCAGGGTAGGCGGGGTTCCCTCACGTTTAACAAGTTTTAAAATAATGACCGCCCCCCCAGAAATGTCCCGACATGAAAACTGAAAGTGACATTTATAGCAGCATAGCGCTCCTGTGGCGGTTTATTAAAATAATAATAACGCACCTCAACAGCAGCTTATGTACTTTGAAAGTGTTTTTCGAAGTTGGGAAGATATCGGACGTTCATCAGATATTCACGCAATCTGACGCGGGGAACTAAAGACGCAAATCCCCAATACGAGTCCCGTGCATCCGGCGGTCTACACCTGCCCAGGTGTAGACCTGCAGAGGAGACCAGGAGGTCAAGGCAGAGCGGGAGGCTGGCGATGCACCAGCTCATCCAGAACAAAAAGCACCAACTCCAGGGACTACGTTTCACCTGGAGAGGGACTAAACGAATGATAACGCTGCGCTTCTTGGCAACTGGCGATAAACAAAACCACCGCGGTGATTTTTCCACTTGTTACACCGTTATGATTCCCCCTTTTAAAAGGACGTTCCTCTAACCTCAAACATATGGGTTCGGACTGTAAGCAGGAATGTCAGGAGGACATAATGTAGTCAGAAGCTTATAACATAGCCTACATACAGATGTTGGCGTGCGTTAGTGGGAAAGGGGCCTTATACACCCGAACGCCGATGCTTTTCTCTCATAGCCCTGTGTGTGTCCCGTCGGTGTTAAACCGATTCAGGCAGGGAAAGATACGCACTGCCAATTGCCTTTTTTTTTCTCTCCGAAGAATATTCATTCGGAAAAACCTAACGATTATCCGAAGCTTGAATGATGTATTCGGGCCGGCCCTGGTCACCTGAAAGGTGTTTTTGTTTCGAGTGACTCACTTAATACAATAACCTTAATAACCTGTATTTAATACATTGGCAGCATCACAAATGAAACGTTGAAGGATTGATATGCATACCCGACACCTGACACCTCTGTTTAATGACTTCCATAAAACAGTGGTTTTGCTGGGTCATGTTCATGTTACGAAGAGAGATGGTGGGGGTTTATTTTTAACTGGCAAACAAACTAGAACTGATCGTTCCGTCTTTCAAATGTAGTTTACATTAAAAGGTGGGACTTGATACCCCCTCCCGTTTTCTCTAAAAGAAGAATAACCAACTGCACTTTTGTTGATAAGAAAGAACGTGTTTGCCTTACTTCTGACAGGATTTGCTAAAAGTTCAATTTACGTCACACACATGGTTGTAGGTCTATCCAGTTGTGCCCAGAGACATTTTGGTCCTGATATTGACAACACCACCTGGCAATGGCCAAAATGAACTGAGAGGTTCCAGACTGATACGCATTTGCAAATCACCCAATTTAGGTTTCATTTTTTAATTCTCTGCCCCAATAGGACATCTGGACGTCTCATGCACACGGTGTAAATGAAGTGCTTCCCTGACCAGCACAAATATTATTTGGAGAAGGTGGGTTCTCCATCTTGTGACAGGGTTTGCTTCACATTAGGTCCTTAACTAGCGACAGCACAGCCCAGCTTTGGTGGGCCTGCTTTGATGGGCCACGCTCGTTGGAAAACATCATCAGCCCCCAAAATTCAATCACAACAATTAGCCCAGGAGCTCCACGTTAACCTGCGCGCTCGCCAAGCAGACATGCCCCATGATGCGTCCCCATGCAGGGACGCTCTAAATGTTCGGGAACATTTGGTGAGATTGTGAAAAATAACAAAATACACGCTATGCCTTTTTTTTATGTTCAATTCAGTTTTGACCAACAAGTTCCTCTCGACGGGACAAAACAACTTTCATCTTTTTACGTTTACTGGTTTCCATGCATGCGTAAAAAAACAAACCAATAGCCTGTATTACAAAGCAATTGGTATTCTATTGGGACTAATGCAAGCCATAAGGGAATGGGAATAGATTCAAACAGAGACCAGGAAACGTTTCCATGTGCATGTAGTCGGCACAATAGCTGCTTGTTGAGCCACCAAACCAAGCGCCATCAGCCATCACTCCTAACTATTAGTTAGGGTTAGGTGTGTGGACTAGTTGAGGTGGACCGCCGATCCTGGTGAACCAGGATAGGAGTTTTACTTGATAAGCATCTTAAATGATGCATCACTTAACTTAAAATTACAAAAGAGATTAATTTAAGGCCATATTATTATTATTATTATTATTATTAAGAACTGTTGGACCAGGTAAACGGTTGATTAGTGATTCTTAAGAGCCGTGCTATGCTCCATAGAGGAAGGAGTGGAGGAAGTAGCCAAACTACTTCATACACGCTAGATGGACTCAGCACACCCTCTAGGCACACTATACTACTGTTGGGAAACAATAGCCTTGGAAAGCATTTCAGAAATAAAAGAAAAGTCTCCATGTGTGTGTGGGAGACAGTGTCACTGAATAACGCGACTTGCCTGAAAATGAATAAGGAACGCGACGATCAATACTTCGCCTACATTTTTTTCCACATTTGTTTGTTCGTTTGGAGCAGGGGAAGGTAGGGCTTGTGCTCAATTTCACATTATACCTTACACCCTACACTCAGTGATAAGACGCTACGCATGACCAGCTCAGAGGGCCCACCCAGTGAAGGCCAACATGTAGTTTGAGCACACGCTTGCAACACAGGTGCGTCACAAAGAGGAATTCATACGCACACCAAGTCAATGGGTCAACTGTGTTGTGGGACCCTCGGTCAGTTTAGTGACAAGTGACAAGACCGAGCGAAACCAAATAAAAACCACCACCTCGGGTGGAGAGTAAAATAAAATGTTGAAGACGAACATGTTATACTGGATCCAGACAGGGAAATTAGCTCAGCGATTCCTTGTACTGCGCTCGGTGAGTCGACGCTCAAGCCGGTCTTCCAGTCTGCTTACATGAACAAAACAATCCCTCAAAACCAAGCCACGCCGTTACGGTTAAAGGAGAGTATTTTATTCAGCGTGTGTATGCCTACCAAGAGTACTACTCACACGGAGCTTGAAAAAAGACAAAGCTTTTGAACACCGCAGAAACGCCCACCCAGCGCTCACCCGTGTATTCAATTGCAAGGTGCAACCTTTACTCAAGCAGCACCACCGTGTCCCTCTCATCTCCTCTCCATACTGAGTTAGGGGTCCCTCAGGCCAGTGGGACACTAAAAATAACAGGGAGGCAGGGAAAGGAGGGCTGCCCCCTCCAGCTTGCTGGAGGAATCCCAGCAGAACCTCTAAAGCGGGACGGCTCCAAGACCTACACAGACAGATTTAGCTCCATCCCTGGAACCCAAGATGGGCTGTGGCCAGCCATCCTGTTGCCCGTATCGCCTTGCCTCAGGAGGAGTTATTGAATCCTCGTCTTTGAACGAAACCTCAACATGCTGTCATCGTGGACCTGCACCTGGCAGCATTCGAATTAGCCTCAGATTTGTAGCACAGGGCTGCTTGTGCCATAGGCCAGAACGGGGTAGTAACTAAAAATGTATTTTCTACAGACGGTAACCTGAACGGCCGATTGATGATTTTGCTGGAGAGACCTTGTGTTTAACTTGCCCAGACTTTTCCATTGTAATGTCACAACATTGTTGATGTATTTCACGATTGCATGTAAAGGTTTAATCAATTGAAAATAAATGTAAACCGTGTGACGATTGGCAACATTATCGACCAATCGGACAGTCTAATGAAAGACGAGGAGGTTCAAGATTTGATTATAACAAACCATGTCCAGATCAGATCATAACCATATCAGAGTTAAATCAACATGAGTGTGACAACTTCATATGAACAAGTTCATCTGAAGGACAGTTAGTCCCTCCATCGGATTGGACTACAACATGTGTTTACCACCACCTCAGTGATGTAGCCTATGTTAATCATGCCTTCGCTTCATCCCCTATACCTGGCCCTAATCCATCCACTTACAATCAAGTGAATTGATTCATAACTGATACACTAACGCTTTAGAAGACTGCTCATTTGTCATTGCACAAGTACTACACAACACAAGACGTGGTCTGTGCATTTAACCCATCACCGGCTGCAGCACTAGGAGCAGTAGGCCGCCGCCGCAGCGCGGTGCCCAGGGACCAACTCCGGGTCTACCGCCGGCGCCTCGGTCAAGGGCACAGGTGGGAGTATTGACCCAACAACATGTATGCATCACGGTGTGGGAGGAGGAAGCGCTTCGACAAAGCCAGGGACCTTCTTGCAGCGAGGCCGCAGTGCCAACCACCGTGGGCAGCCGGCCAACCAGACATTGTCGATGTGTCAACCTGTTTCAAGGCAACACAGTGACAGAAACGGGGGGGAAACGGTGGTGCACGTTCAATTAAGCAGGGGTACACAATTACTGTCTTTATGGCTCACGAATCCAACTTTAAATATGACCCAACATAAAATGACACATTATAACAGTGCGGTTCCCACTTGCAGTGACTGACATGTCAAGGTGTCCCCCGTGTCAAGTGGACGGGCTGAGCCAGTCAACTACTTATTCATGACTGGCAATAAGACACGTAACAAGTTGGGCAACAGGAAGAGCAATAACGTAACCTGGTTTACACGACACGCCGGCTTCACGTCATTTCCCCCCCCCCCCCCGAGACCGCACAACAAGTAAACAAACATAAAAAACTACATTCATATTAACTTAAGATTACGGTTAAAAAAGAGCCGGTTGGTCCAGCGTCAGCTAGCTTAGCGAACGCTAGCGAGCTAGCATAAACCGTAGCAACCAACTGACACATCATAGGTAAGAGAGCCATGCTAACTGGAGGAAAAAAAAAGAAGATGCCAATAGTCATGTCGTGAATGCCTTAATGAGAAAACGGCTATTAAAACAACGTGTGTGTCTAAACGTTACATTCATTAATGTGTTATATATATATATACATTTTTATATATATACACAAGGTATACGGACAGGTGACCATGGTTTAAACGGAGCACCGAGACCGACAGCAGCGAGCGGTTGGCTTTAGCCAAGTTGCCATCCCAACTCCGGAGGACACTTGTTAGCCTTGAACCAACAACCAACCCCCCCTTGCCCACGGGATTCGTGGCAACGGCCGAAAGTTGCTAATGACTCGTAACGTTATAATGTCAACCAAGGGACTGACCAGTTAAGACATGGCTCCCCCCCCCCACTCCCCACCACCACCATTGAAATAACAATTTGCTTGTGCTGCGCTACCAAGATCGGGGTTATAAATGGCATCGCCGTTTAATAATAATAATTAATAAAAAAGGCACAGGAAAAAGGGCATTGGCCGACGCCTATTCGCGTTCAAATTCACGCCCGTCACACGACACAAGGCCTGCGAGAGGGAGAGGGAGAGGGGGGAGAGAGGGGGGGAGAGAGGAGAGGAAAGAGGAGGGGAGGGAGGAGAGGAGGGGAGAAAGGGGAGAGAGGGGGAGGAGGAGAGGAGAGAGGGGAGAGAGGAGGAGGAGGAGAGAGGGGTTAGTGTCTGTGTGCGTGTGTGTGGGCACGTGTGCGTCAGTGTGTGTGTGCATGTGAGTGTGTTACCTTTTTCTCCATCTTCCTCTCTCTCCTCTTGACGTGTTTCACTCTGACCGCTGTCTTCCTCTTCCTCACGGCAGGGTCAGACTCACCATCCTCTTCCTCACTCTGCCACACCTGAAGAGGATATATATATATTAGAGGTGGGCATAGATTAATTTCTTTGATCTAGATTAACCTCACGATAATCTTGGCATTAATCT
>JAOPJI010000135.1:7301689-7306689 GCA_027122695.1 Merluccius productus
TCCTACTTGGCAATAAAATTGATTCTGATTCTGATTCTGATGAGATTAATACATTCGTACCCCCCCCCCCCTTAGCATCTATGTATAGATTATAAAACAAATGTTGTTGTTTTTAAGGGGATAAAAGGCTGGGGAAGGAGTTTGATCGCCAAAGAGCCCCTTGTCAATACGACATCATAATCATAGCCTCTCCGACCTGCCCTTGGGCCGCTGGTGGTGATGGAGGCCCGGGACCCCGACGTCGGGTTTATGAGCGCTCCAGACGGGTCGGCTATACATAGGCTGTAATGTCATTGGCACTGACTCACCACAGCTTGTAAATGAAAAAGCCTGTGGATCAATACCGGCCCTGCTGGAGCACTACGAGGCGCGGAGCAGAGAGAGAGAGAGATAGGGTCGCATTATGGGGGGGGATTTAAAAGTCCAATTCAACGGGCGGGCCACTGGTGTCCTTCGTAATTCACTCTTGCCAGTATTTTGGAGAACTGAACATCGACGCGATTCGACGACAATAAAAATAACCTGCAGGATAAAACGGGCCATGGTGCTGTAAGAAAATGGACAAAAGAAAAAAAGCGGCCTAATGACCGCATTAAAAATCCCTCCGCGATAGAGCTTGTGTACGCTACACCTTTTAAAGCAAGCCGTCCGACGGCGTGGCTTGGCTCTGAACCGCCCCCGGCCACAACCAGGTAACGAGTTTAATTTCTCATGCATTATATAAGTCGGTTGGTTGCAGAGGAAGAGGCTCTCGGCTTCGGGGGACGTCTGAAGGAGTGTGATCTTCCCCTGCAGCTGGGTCCGCTCTTGACCTGGCTGTTTGTAACAATAATATTTAGCCGTGTGTACACAGACGGGACGGCGACTCGAGGAAGCAACATATCCACCGGTCAAGTGAGTAGTAGAAACCTTTTAGTGTGTGCAGGACAACAAAAGCCTTGATAAACGACGGCTTGTCAAACGTCTGACTAAACATCTCTCTGAAGATCGCCTCTCGCACAAACAAAACAACCCCGGCGCATCGGTCCTGATAACTGTACAACGTATAAAAGACGACGATATTATAATACATTAACGTATACGAAACGTTGTTTCTTTGCGTTGGTGGTGTTTGTAAACTCCAGTTGTGTGTGTCTTCTGACCTGATGAAGCTGTCGTTGGGGAGGATGGCCTCCTGGAAGAACTGGAACTGGTAGAGGTAGAGGACGACCAGGTGGCCCGAGCTGAAGATGGCCATCAGCACGCACATGCAGCTGAAGAGCAGCGTGTCGATGGTGCGGCAGAACGACCACCAGGTGCACAGGAAGAGGAAGACGAAGAAGTAGACCGCCGAGGTCAGCGAGGGCAGCATGATGCCTGCATACGGACACGGACACGGACACGGACACGGACACACACACACACACACATACACACACACACACACACACACAGAAAAACATCATGAAATAACCACTTCTATGGTTCAGTAAATAAACATTTGATCACAGAAGAAAATCATGCATAAACCAAATCATGCTTATGCTTTGTATGGTGCCTGGGATAGACAGACAGACAGACAGACAGACAGACAGATAGACAGATAGCTAGATAGATAGCTAGATAGATAGATAGATAGATAGATAGATAGATAGATAGATAGATAGATAGAAACTTGATTTATCCCTGGGGGAAATTCAGGGTCCAAGTAGCTTAAAGACACAGATACATCACACATAACATACAACATACAACATACAACAAGCAGGATTGCAAAAAGGAAGTTAGGAATACACTCAACAAATAAGAATACAGATTCTATACACTAGACAATAATGGTAAAGATACTAAGACAGGTAGGTCGGTACTACCGACTCTTGATAAAACTACGTCTAAGTTGTCATTTCCATGGGAGAAATACACATCTATAAATTAATTACTCTGCCTTTTCAATCCTATTGGCACTCATTCTGTATACTCCCAACAATCTGATACTCCAAGTTGATGCTGAACAAACTGACCAGGATATATCAGTAAATTATATTTTAACTTGGTGCGTATACAACAGTGCATTACGCTCTGAGTAACTCAAGTAACAATCGATTTCAAAATCAAAACTGACTTCTTCCATATAGGGTGACAAGCTATGCTAGCACACAAGCTATGCATCTGTAAGATGAAAGATAGTCGATGGCAGCGCTGCAGCACTGACCTGTAAGGCCCAGCAGGATAGTGACCACCACCTTTCCAGCGGTGGTGATCAGATTCCCGATGATCTCCTTCACTTTGGACGCCACGCCCGCCACTATCCGCAGGACTCTCATCTTGACGCTCTCCTTCGCCTCCTCCTCCTCCTCCTCTTCCTCCTCCTCCTCCTCGTCCTCATCACGCTCCTCCTCGTCGTCGTCGTACAGCTCTCCGTCGTCGTCGTCCTCGGCCTCGTAGCCGGCCTCGTGGTCCTCCTCCTCCAGCAGGATGTTGCCCTCCAGGCTCAGCTTCTCCTCTTCCTCCTTTCCAGGGAAGAAACACAATGTTTTCAAAGTCCTCCAATGACACATCTGCTTCACCTGACCGAGGCTTTCATGTCGGATGATACGCAACAGGTGGCCTGCTGCACTCTCCATGGTCCTGAAACATCGGACCGCAGGTGACGCTAGCCGCCACCGTCGCCCGCCACCGACCTACGTCACTATATCATCATCGTACGATGAGCCACACCCAACGATCCTAGCGGGAAACTGCTGGTCCGCTTAGTAAACGACAACAACAACACTTTGGCCCAGTTGAGGTGCCAAACGTTCATTTAAATAAAAAGGTGAACTTGGTTGAGAAGACGTTATGCGGGGCACGACGTCGGCGATGGTTCATTTGAAGGTGTTGGTGTATATATATATAGTTAATGGGAGCAGGGCCATCTGTTCCAGCGATAGCCCCACAGAGAAGGTGAACGTGGATTTAATTAACTCAGAGCTATAAAGAGAGAGCCAACGACGTGTCAGGAGAAGGGAGACAGGTAAGGCCAATGTACAGGCACCCGGGCCATTATCGCAAACTAAACCGCATCGACAGGGCGATGCGGGACCGCGACCGCGAGTTATCCCGCTTATCACACGGCTACTTACAAAAGACAATAAATCATTTGACACAAAATCTAACAACAAAAACTACGGAAATGGGAAAATAGCGTCAATAGCAACCGTCTGTTATTCGTTGCAGCGGTCTGCTACTCGGAAATAACAGACGGTAGAACGCCGTAACTGAGAAATCAGAATCGAGTGTTCGACAAAGCCGTGTCATGAACAGACAGACAGACAGACAGACAGACAGGCGGCGTGGCGGCGGCAGTCTTACCAGATCCTCGGACTGGAAGTGGGCGTTGTCCTGCGCCATGTCCTCCGGGGGCCGCTTGGTCACCAGGCTGCGGCACACCAGCCAGACGGCGAGGCCCGTCAGGAACATGCCGATGTCCGGGAGGAACACGCGGATCCCGTTCCCGGCGTCCGCACCGATCACGCTTCAGGCCCGGGCGAAGAAACAATCAAACATTAAGGTTTGAGCGGCGCTGCACAAGGAGCCTTCAAATCAGAAACTAACCGGTTACATTTCTTATTATTATTATTTTTCCATCATTTTGTGCACTTTTTGGTTCTGAAGAGTCGACTCTCTCACTCTCACGTTGGGTGACATGGAATCAAAGGTCATGTTAAGCCAACTTTCAATGAGCCATGCTGGATATTTGCATTTGATATACATATAAATGTGTTTATGTATTGCTACTGGATGGGAGGATTTATAACTACTTCTTCAGAGGACGTGCGTGCGTTCGAAAACCTCCCCACCTGGGAAAGCGGAGGCCATGGGAAACTGTTGTTTTCCAACCACTCTCAATATGTGTTGAACTGCAACTTTTATATGACGTTCCACCCACTTTAATGAAATCAGACTTGCCCCTTTTAAAAACCGAGCGGCCGTTAAAACCCCGAGTGAAATTCCAGTGAAATAACCTGTGAGAAAAGACATTTTTCAACACAACAGAGTTTATGGAACAGTGAAAAACCGAATTAACTACATTGAAGTGTTTCAGCCTTTTTTTTCCCCCTAATCATTATTTAGTATTTATATACCGAAGATTGCCGTACCCCGTCACACTCGAAATCCTGCCATACCAGCCTTTATTCAAAATGATTAAACATAATGTCATATACACTGTAAAGAATACACATCTTCGATCCGGTTCAAACCTGGCCAAAACATATAGTCCAGTTAATGACCTCCATTATCTCCATTACCCAGCTGCACCAATTAAAGCCTATTATGTTTCTCTTAATTTCATGGACAGCCTGTAAATCAACCTCCTCCCCTGTAGCATGACTTCTTCTGCACCTGAATCCTTTTGCAATTGTGGATGTGGACCATTAATAGTGTGTCAATAAAACCCGGAAGATCAGAATGAGTTCATGTAACCCAAAACTACGACGTTGTTGAAAGTATGAGCGCAAAGCTCGACGCTGTGTCCCAGCTGTGTTTGCTACAGTGGACAAGTCGCAAATAAAAAGCATACATTATTCTCCCCGACACACGATACAAATCAAACATACATAGTAGGTGTCACGATTCCGAAATCGATCGAAATGAGCTTTCGATTTCGATCATCGAAATCGAAAGCAGGATCGACAGAATTAAAAGAAATATATATATATATATATATTATTGATATTGTGTTTGTGGTGTTTGTGTCTTCTACTGGCTCTTATTTGTGTTTCTGTGTTAAACAGTTTACCACTTTGGTAAAATACATTTTTGTTATATTTTAAATAAATTAGTTTGAATTTTACCATATATGGCCTTAGTGTGGTAAATTCCTAAAGAAATATAGTGGTTATATCACACATACCATGTAGCCTATCCTTTTAAGAATTTGAATTTGTCAGGGCCTAAAACCAATGACCTGCTGATCTTTACCAATCAACACTGGATAGTCCAACTATGGCATAGCTGTCTTTTAACACAAAGCCACTAGA
>JAOPJI010000135.1:7311689-7316947 GCA_027122695.1 Merluccius productus
AACTACCTCACTTGGCAGCTCATCCTCGACAGAGTGAACAGCCTGAGTCGCCGCTTCAAGGAAGCCAGAGCGCAGTACAGGAAGGTGAGGCTGGAGGAGACATAATTATACAGCACAGCAATCCTCTACTACTGCTATTACATGGCTACCTTTAAAAGGGACAATTCAGCGTGTGTGTGTGTGTGTGTGTGTCGGCGCCAGGCGCTGTACGGCACCACGGTGGAGGAGGTGCGGTGGCGGGACTGCGTGCGCTACGTCCAGAGCAGCATGGAGAACGCCGTGGGGGCGCTGTACGTGAGAGAGACCTTCGCCGGAGAGAGCAAACGCATGGTGGGTTCGGCCGCCTCGTCTCGTCTCGCTCGAGGTCCACGCACTCGACAGAAGCTGTGCTGTTGTTGTTGTTGTTGTTGTTGTTGTTGTTGTTGTGGAATTTAGAAAGCACTTGGAGATGCTATATATACCTTTCACTTTGGTTAAAAGCTCAGTGACTAAATAGTGACAACATATCTGCCAGTCTGGTTGTTTTTCTTTGAATTAGTACCCCAATGTTTAATATATGCTTTGCTTGTTCTCCGTCTAACTTGTAAGTCACTTTGGATAAAAGCGTCTGCTAAGTGACAAAATGCAAATGTCAAAAGTTACCGTCTGGGAACGTATCCCACTTTGTTTTCTTCTGGAGCCACGTTCGATATAAAGTCTGACACGTCGTCTAACATGTGTATTTCTAGGTTAGTGACCTCATCAGTAAGATCCAGGAAGCGTACGTTGAAACCCTGGAGGAGCTGAGCTGGATGGACTCGCCCTCTAAGGAGAAGGCCAGAGAGAAGGTGACCCCCCCAAAACACACACACACACACACACACACACACACACACACACACACACTGTGTAGACTGGACACTGGGGAAATACACTTGGAAATACACAGGAAATAAGGCGTACGCCCCTTTAGCTGGTTCTGGTTTCCGGCCCGGGCTCTGCGCGGCGCCGTCTCCCCCCAGAAGTTCTGCTGTAACATAGCAGGACTGCTGGATCCCAGATATTACCTGTGGGTTGACTCTAGTTGTCCATCTCTTGTAGGCCATGGCCATAAAGGAGCACATCGGGTATCCAGACCACATTCTGGAGAAGAACAACCAGAAGCTCGACGAGGAGTACGCCCATGTAAGTTGGAGCGGTGTGTGTCTGACGGTGCGGTCGCCTGCCAGAATACATGAGATCGCTGAATGTCTCAGTATGCCGCAGTATACCTTCAACATCACTTCTCCTCTGCAGCTTAATTTCAGTGAGGATTACTACTTTGAGAATGTCCTCGAAAACCTCCAGTGTGAGGCTCACAAGAGCCTGAAGAAACTCAGAGAACCGGTCGACTCAGACCTGTGAGTGACATCACATCACTACCACTACTACTACTATCATAATAAAGAAGTAATAATAACATCATGGCGGCCATCTCCACCGTTATCAGTGGCTCCTCCTGACCTACATGGTGCCACCATCAACATAACAGAACTCTTACATAACCGGTTTCACATTCCCCTCCATGTTTTCTTAGATGGATCATCGGCGCCGCTGTAGTGAACGCGTTTTACTCACCAAACAGAAACCAGATAGGTAAGAAATCCCCTCTGTTCCCCCGTTGCCATGACTCACGCTGATGCAAAATGAAGGAATGAGATAGATTAAGTGCGAGGCCGAAGACCGAAGCTGTGAGTCGTGTTATGTTGGAAACGTGGAATGGTCCGATGCCATAACGCAATCCTACTGAGAATAGGATTATTGAGAAACCAAAGGAGGGCCGCGCCTATCGGAAGAATCAGCATGACGTACTTGTTTATGGATGCTAACGCAGCCAACGCCAAGCAACTAACTAAGCAATACTATTAAATGCTCCCATATCTTTCCTCTATCTCCTTTTATATCTTTCTAATTCATGGCTTGTTGTTGAATCTGCTCTTATATTATTTTATCGTTCCAGTGTTTCCCGCAGGCATCCTGCAGCCGCCTTTCTTCAGCAAGCATCAGCCGCAGGCCCTCAACTTCGGCGGCATCGGCATGGTGATCGGCCACGAGATCACGCACGGCTTCGACGACAACGGTGAGCGCTGAGCGATAACGACACGTTTGCCTCCTCGTAATTATCCCTTTAAACTTAAAATGGCGTCCTTCTGTGGTTTGGCGGCGACTGACAACAACATAACGTCGTCGCACCGCCGGGACTCTTTTCCCGGGTGATTATGTGCGAGATGTTTGACGACCGTGTTGCTGTGTTTTGGCTAAACCGTGTTTTTATGGATTTTGTGGATTTTGGTTGCAGGGCGCAATTTCGACAAAGACGGCAACATGCTAAACTGGTGGAGTAATTACTCGGCTGAGCACTTTAAAGACCAGTCCCAGTGCATGGTGCAGCAGTACGGGAACTTCAAGTGGAAGGTTGCAGGCGGACAGAACGTAAGTCTGCTATTAATAGCGTCATGTGGGATATCCGGCCGGAGCAAAATAGCACGGATGCGGCGTTTAGACTAAAAGGTGTTAGGTAACTGTGACTCACGCCGAGTATTTCTATATCTGTGTGACATCAGGTCAGCGGCATCAGTACATTAGGGGAAAACATTGCGGACAACGGAGGAGTGCGGCAAGCTTTTAAGGTAGGATGCTCACCACCGCCGGACGTGAACAGGCTGATGAGCTGCAGACATTTAAAATGACAATTTCCTGTGCACATCGTGTGTGTGTGTGTGTGTGTGTGTGTGTGTGTGTTTCTAGGCCTATCTGAAGTGGGTGGCTAGAGAAGGGGAGGAGCCTCACTTACCTGGACTAGACATGGATCATAAACAGCTTTTCTTTCTAAACTTCGCCCAGGTAACTAAAAACACACCTCACAGATGGAAAATATGCTTTTCGTATAATCTTGTACGTTTATTCGTCTTCCTCAAACGTAGACTTTCAAAGTAAAAAAAAAAAACTCCCCCAAGAACTTTTTTTTTTTAATCCCAAATGTAATGTAATGTTTATTCTTGAGAAATAAACAGTAAGGCGTGCGGGGGGGCAGCTGAGTGCTACAAAGGAATCCCCAGATAATATAACTTCATACCTGGGAGGTCCCGGTAAGACGTGCCAAAGCAAATATTGCCGTTGTGCCAGAGAAAATACATCACAAGCAGAACAGGCCGCAGCCAGTCGACAACAGAAAACCGGCCCAAAAGAAACAGTCTTGATCAACACGCTGAGTAAACGTCACACACTCCCGAGTTCGGTCGGAGGGAGGCTGAATGCATAAACCGCGATAAACCGACCGACTGAACGAAAACTAAGAAAACAAATCCTCTTCCTGCTCTCTATCCAAACACGCAGCGGCGTATCGTTTTGCAGAGATCCCACTGCATTTACATAAATCATAAAATATAGTGAAGGGTCACATTTGTGTTAGTTTTAAAGCAGATATGCCAAATATGTTTCTTACAGTCTATTGTTACAATTCTCATTGCTATTCCCGGTCGGTATAAAAGCTTTTAGTCCAAACTAACACGATTGTTTTCCCAGGTTTGGTGCGGCGCCTATCGTCCGGAGTACGCCAGCCAGTCCATTAAAACCGACTCTCACAGTCCCCTGGAGTACAGGTGGGACCTCACGCTGGTATTATCAGGTAGGATCATTTAGATCCACGATGAATTCGGCATTCATTCCTCCTGATTTGTCTCCTGTGCTCAGGGTCCTCGGGTCCCTCCAGAACTTCGAAGCGTTCTCCGAAGCGTTCCAGTGTGAGAAGGGAAGCCTCATGAACCCGGAGATGAAGTGCCGGGTCTGGTAGAGCAAGCCGGTGCTTCTGCTATTTATTGTTACAGATAACTCCCAAAAAGGTGAACATCTTGAAACCCACCGAGACATCCTGTGTGAAAACCATGTGCCAAATATATATATATATATATTTACATGGCGAAAGATCACACGTATTTACACATTAACACAGTCTGGAGAACAATATAGCTCTTGTTTCAAGACTGGAAGTGCATAAGTAGGACCGTGAAAACAAACAAAAAAAAAGGAATTGAGTCTAGCTTCTCATATTTGAAGTGTTGCCTGTGATCACTTGTTTACGCTTGCAAACGGTTTCACTGGTTTCACCGAGTCCTTCTGAAGAAGGTGAACCAACACAGAGACCTGGAGGAGAGCGTTTAAGCCGACAGCTTGACGTGCTTCCCCAGCCTCTCTTCCACTAATCCTGGGACAGATCTTTGTGATTATTCACAAGTTATGGGCACATAGTTGCCTTGTTGTGATTTGCTCCTCTTTTCTTTTTTTTCTTTTTTTTACGTCAAAATGTTGAACAAGAAGAACAACGGGCGACAGTCTCACTCCGCCGAGAGCTTGAATACGAGATAAAAGTGCGATTGGTGGGAGTTTTGCTGAAGCAGAGCTAAATATAATTAGTCACACTATGAGGCTTTGGTCATTCACTGTAAAATGAAAGAAATTACATGACGACTTTAAGACTGTTAAATCTTTCCAGCTTTAACCTTAAAAAAAAAACCCATTTATGAAATACTGACAGATTAACATATCTTTTTACAGCTAACTTGTACAGAGTGAATACACATTTAAAATGTAAAAGCTATTAAGCGTTTTTATTCATACCGCATATCATCCAAACTCAATCCTCACAGCGGAATTGCAAAGTTTATGCCGTCAGTTTAAATACAGAGTCAGCGGCTAACACCTTGAACCGTTACACTTCACCCAAATGCAAAGTGTATATCTTATTTTATGGAATAACAAAATCGTATATCCCATGTGCTCGTTAAGGACAATCTTGACGTTGCATTGGGGAATGAAACACTTTACTGCATCAGACTATGTTGTACACGTTCTCCACGTCCCCTAATAACTAAAAGTGTGTTTGTGGTTCCAGTTATCGGTACACATTTCTCCAACGTCTGTTCAAGAAATATCTGTGAGTTTACGTTTTGATATACAAAAAGTGACACGAATATTTTTGTTGTTAAGAAACACAAGAGAGATTGAGTTGTTTTCACCGGGAGCCCTGCGGGTCCCCGCGAGGCGCCGGGCGCGGCGGCGGCGGCCGTGGGAAACCCTGGGGGGGGTCTCTCGGAAACCTTTGATAAGACTTTCACTATTAGCGGCCGGAGCCAAATGGATAGCGAGCAGAGAGAGAGAGAGAGAGAGAGGTAGTTGGACAAGCATCAGATGAAGTGGTCTACCTTGTGATCTCATGTTGATCAGAGAGAGAGAGAGGGGGG
>JAOPJI010000135.1:7970257-7983174 GCA_027122695.1 Merluccius productus
TGTGTGTGTGTGTGTGTGTGTGTGTGTGTGTGTGTGTGTGTGTGTGTGTGTGTGTGTGTGTGCGTGCGCGTGCGTGCATAGGCTTCCGTGCATAGTCTCAAACCATCAAGACAAGTCTTAAATATGATGTACGGTTCCTGGGGGTACGGGGGGGGGGGGGTTAGCAGGCGATCACTAAAACCAGCTGTCACCAAGAGAACTGGAGATACCCTGGTAGACTGTGGATTCCTTCAGGTACTCCACCTCCGTTTTTTGCAAAAGGTCAACCACACTGTCAAGGTCCCGGAGACGAGACCTCATAAACAGATTATGGCCAGTACTAAACAAGCCGGTGATACGTCCCGCCAGAGGAAAGAGACATAGTACCGGGGTATCTAAGCATACTGCAGAGAACCACTACCAAGTACGACTAAGAAAATACAGAGCACCTCCCTCACTGCGGCTGCAAGATCTTCTTGCCGCGGCCCGGCGTTGCAACAGCTGACGCCACAATATTTACATGAGAGAAAGAAAAAAAAAACTCCCACAGCTGCTGTTACTCATCACACCTCTGGCGGAGAAAAGACGGTTATCACAACGCAAACAGGAGGGGAGAAAACACTTCAAAACTTCAAAAAGCAATCCCAAAAGGAAACTCCGCGACGCTAAATATCTCTTTCCACAGCGCGTTCCGCCGCTCCAACTTCCCTCAGTTTACACTTCAGTTATGGTGCCCTTTTGTGGCCCATTTAAGTATCTCTTGACACTCTTCAAACGGTCACACGTCGCCTTGTGTCCCTGGAAAGCCAACAGACAGACTGGTTGGTGAGGGGCTGATGGGTGCAGGGGGCTATTAGTTAAACAAAAAGGCCTCTTTCAAAGTTAACACATGAAACGAGTCTTCAGGAAAACAAAAAAAAAAGCACTATCTCTGATTTACATGTCTGATCTGATTAGATGTGGAGTGCAGTTATTTACTACCGACAGACAGACACAGAGAGAGAGACACAGAGAGACAGACACACACACAGAAAGACAGAGAGAGAGAGAGAGCGAGCGAGAGAGGGGGAGAGAGACAACTGACACCTTGTGCCTGTTGACTCTATACGTGTCGTGAGTATTATTTGACCGGCTGTAATCCCATTGAAAGAGCTGGCTTCCTGTTAAGAAAGGTGAAAAGGGTCTAAATAAACAGCTTACAGGACTATTAAACACTACATAGTGTGGATTACAGAGCGTGGCGGCCACAGTGTGTGCACAAGCCGTGACCTGACCTCTGTGTGCCTTTATGTACCTCACGGGCTTTGGCTGCTGTAGTACATGGACTTTAAAGCCCTTTAAAGGAGTCTTTTCTTCATTACTGTCTCTGGGAAACTGTAAAAAGAAAAAAAAAAAGAAAAAAGACAGATCAAGCAAGAGAGAAGACGCAGCGAGGGATAAAAATATTGCTGGAGAGAGCGAGTTAAGAAAGAGATGGGAGGAAGGGGCAAGCTAGAGGAAATTGAAAGGAAAAGAGAATGGAGGAAGCTCACAGTCACACTGATTGGGACAGAATTAAACACTTTTTTATTTTTTTTTATCAGCCAGAACCGCCACACACACCAAATGCTATCATAGTTCGTGACCATATCTATTCTCTAAACTAAAAAAGAACATGTCAACAGATGCTGTAGTGTAGAGGACTACTTGTCCAGTATCTTTGTCAAACCAGCCACCTTGGTTTAGGCAAGACACAATTAGTAGAACACATGAGTTTAACGCAGTTTAACAACCTTTTATTGCCTATAATAAGACGTTAAGAATATGCAAATAAGGTTGGGTGGTCAGAATGGCCATGGCGACCGACACCTTAGTTAACAGTTTATGGAAGCCCAGTATGAGAACATGGTGTTTGGGTAAAGACAGCCTTTCTCTAATCAGCGCATACCAACACCTCCACTGCCTAACCTCAGTGAATTGCTCAGGAACAGATGTGTCAACTCTGCTAAAGCCGGGCTGTGGTTGCGTCTGTCACACACACACACACACACACACACACACACACACACACGCACACATCAACACAACGCATCGCAGTGAGTACTTAGTTCCTCCAACTACTTATTCTGAATGAATGTGGCTTTAGAATCTGACCACGTGTGCATTGCGCACACATTGGCTGCGCGTGTCCTCGGCCTTGTATAGGGGTATAATACATGCAAGTATCTACTTGCGGACAGCATATTTCACATGCACGTGTGAATGCCCGTGTGGGTCTTTCAGAGACAAACGCCATCCATTGAAAAATAAATCAATAAATCAATAAGTGAATAAATAAATACGAGAGACAACTGGCATGAAGCCTCATTGTCTGCTTCTCCAAAAGAGCCGGCGGTGAAATCTACATCGGAGGCCCAAGCATTACGATTTGATTCCTATTCAAATTGTCTCACAAAAGGCAGTATTTCTTTTGTGGTGGAAGGGGTGGTGGAAGGGGTGGTGGTAGTGGCGGCGGTGTGTGTGTGTGTGTGGGGGGGGGGGTGGTTAACGCATGGATAAAGCGCATTACATTGGGATACTAGACACTACAAGGGGCACCGGCAACTGTAAGAAGGAAAAAACAGCACATTTTGACCCCCGAGTCTGACTGTGCACGCGGCGACATCGTTAAATGGTGCGTTGGCAGCTCTTCAAACCGCCGCCGGCAGCCAGCAAACGCTGTGATCTGGTAGCTGGTGGCGGGGAGGACGAGCCCCGCCTCCTCCCCCCCCCGCCCCCCGCCCCCTCCCAGGGCAGGCTGCATGCAACACAACTCGTCTAATCACCTCCAGTGTCTAACAGAACAAGCCCGCCGGACGCACATCCAAAGACTTCTGGGTAGAACACCAATGTGCCACCGCCACAGCAGCACAACACTCATGTCGACCCTGCACATACACACACATGCGTACACACACACACACACACACACGCGCGCGCGCGAATACCGGTACAAACACACAATTAATGAACAAACTTGTGGGCAGACAAATTTAGCTGAGGTGCACTATCGTAAAAAAAAAAAAAGGATCCTAATAATAATATACAGTAGAATGATATACAAATGATATAACCTTGTTTACATTGCTACTATTTAATTTAAAAAGGCCTTTGTATACATTCTCCTTGCACCTTGAAATAGCGCTCTTCCTCTCTCCAATTGAAAGGTGTTAAGTTAGTTAGCATTCGCATTCCCACTGTTGCCACCAAGTCTGGTACTGAGGCCATGCTAATCTCCTCACTTCTTTATTGTGTAGATTCCTTTAGTTGTCTTGCGTCCTTGCAGACATGTCCACGTCCCCCCATAGCGTATTGCAAATTAACTTATCCTCTACCGCCATGGCTGGCTTCAGCCACGGCCAATCCTTAACTCTCCACGATGGCCGCACCTTTGTTTTGTTAATATCAAACCCCAAAATCCTTTGTTGTTACTGTCCATGATGTGAACGTTTCCCTATAAGAATCACGTTCACCCATTGTCTCTCTGAAGATGCTAAGCTAACGCTCCCGGTGCGTCGTCACGTGACCATGCTCCATTAAATCAAATACTTTGCTGTCAAGAAGTGTCCTACAAGAATTCATTTTTCGTATGGATGCACGTGGATGTATGAACATGCAACATGAGACCTTTAACCACACACACACACACACCTCACAAATTGGCGTAATCATATTTTAGAGCATTTCAACTACCTAAATATGACACATATTAACATATTAGGGATGTTGTGTACATCATCTCGAGACCGTCTTTGGTGCAGTCATAGATGGGTGTCATCATACACAACCAGTCATTTTTGGTACAGTGAAATGGACGAAACGAAACCTCCTAAGGGGACGAAACCTCCTCATGTTTTTGTCAGCCAATCAGTCAGCGGCATCAAATGTTGCTAAGGAGCTCAGCAGGAATGTGAGGTGGCCAGGATGATTATGTTGTGCGTGTGTGTGTGTGTGTGTGTGTGCAGATGTCCGCAGACGACGAAGGTTCTCCTGCGAGACATGAAAGGTGCTGAAGCCTCAGACAGCACTCTCAATCACCCCTCCAACACCGGCCCTCCCCTCGAGTGGCCATCTGTGAAACACACACACGCACACGCACACACACACACCCATACACGTATATACACACACACACACATAAAAAAAAATTGCATACAAATGTACATACACACACATGCTCACACACTTAAATACACATTTGCGCACACACACACACACACACACACACACACACACACACACACACACACACATATATATATATATATATATATATATATATATATATGTATACATACACACACACATATACACACACAAACTACTAGTAGTATGTACTACTACTATTGTTGTCATGGTGCTGTGTTGTTGCTATGGAGTTGTGTTGTAGTAGTGGTACTGCTATGGAGTTGCTGTGTTGTCACAGTGGTGATGTCTTTGCTATGGAGTTGTTGTGTTGTTGTAGTAGTGGTGTTGGTGTTGCTACGGAGTTGTGTCGTAGTAGTGGTGTTGTTGCTATGGAGTTGTTGTGTTGTCGTAGTAGTGGTGTTGTTGCTCTTGAGTTATTGTGGTGTTGTGGTAGTGGTGTTGTTGCTATGGAGTTGTGTTGTCATATGAGTGTAACATGAGGATCATTAAATAAAGGTGGTGTCTGGTACTAGACCACGTTATTCCTCCTTTCCCACCATGTCTCTCCTTCCTGCTCTGTCCTCGCTCTTTCAACCCCTTTTTATTTGAACTTTGACCTTTCCATAACCTCCTGGTCTTGCCCTTTTGACCCTTGTGTGTGTATGTGTGTTTTTACCCATAGTTCCGTGTACCACAGCCGCCCCTCCCCCCCAGCAAGCTGACTCCACCCACCCTGGCCGCTCCCTGGAGGAGGGATGGCAATGAAACACACCGGCTGCCCTGGGTAAACCCTCTCTAGCTAAGCTAACACTCTCATAGATACACCCTCTCATAGCTAACACGCTCTAGCTAAGCTAACACTCTCATAGCTAACATACTTGGTAAACCCTCTCTAGCTAAGCTAAAACGCATATACTCTCTCAGAGCTAAACTCTCTAGATAAACACTCTCTTAGCCAACTCTCTCTAGCTAAGCTAACAGCTAACCCATACTAGCCAAACTGGGCTCAGGTATGGCTACTAAAAAAACATAGTAAACACGTTATGGAGAAATACCTAGGTGAGGTTCAAGGTTTGTGTGTGTGTGTTTCCAGAGGACCCCAGAGCACAAGGAGCAGGCTATTGTACTGATATGAAGAGAACAGTAGAGCTGGACAGAGGAAAAGAGAGAAAGAGAGTTATGCAGAGATTTCACAATATACAGAGACTGGGAAAAGGGTGGTAGACAGACAGACAGATGATGTGAATCTCAGTGATATTGGAATAGTGGTAAGGGAATAAGTCGCCTAAATGACACACAACTACTTCCTGCCAGTTCATAAAGTCCTCCGCATCCTTTTGAGAAAGTACATGGACCAAAGCAGTGGTACCACTACTGATCGAAGGTGTCTGTTATCAACAACATAGCTTTTCACCTCAGTCTGAGCGGTCATGATTGAAGGACTACATTGGCCACATGAACTGAGGGTAACATAATGAAACATTTGATAGCATCTTCCTGCACAGATGCCGAGCTGACCCTAGGAGCTAAACATCAGGGAACTGTAATTATGCTGCTGTTTTCTGCTACAATTACAATTCACATTAGCATTAAACACTCATTACCTCTGAATACTGACTCCTAAATGGTCTTTATTTCATTTAACTTGGAGGGACTAACAGCAGGTTGACTGCTGTTTTTGTTATGCTTTTTAATTTGATTCAATACTTTATGGACACTTTGGACAATGACTTGCACAACCTTCACACTAATGTGAACTAATCTATGTAATAGTGTTAATACGCTAGTAATACATGCTTACTTATGATGTGTTGGTAAGCAACATAGCAACATATAGCACCATATAGGTCCATGGTTGTCCTCTACCCTAGGTCTTCTGTATGAGTGCATCTTCAAGGCAGAACTAAAGGGTGGTAGCAGAGTGAAGGAGAGAACTAAAGCAACTAAAGGGAGAGGAGGAGGGAGGAGAGAGAGATCAGTGTCCAGCCAAGCAGAACAGCCTGTCAGTCTCTATCAAAAAGATTCTTCATCAGATTAGCATGAAGCCCTTCTCTCACATTACTGACTACCTCTCTTATTCTCTCCATTTTCTCTCTCTCCTCTCGCCCTTCTTTCTTTGTCTTAATCACTACTCTTCTATACTTTATCACAAGATGCAAATCTTAAGACAGACAAATGAAACAGGTGTCCTGTGTATACATGTGATTAGTATGACATCATTTCCAGATGTCCTATGTGTATAAATGTGATTAGTATGACATCATTTCCAGGTGTCTTATGTGTATAAATGTGTCTCTCTCCCCTGTCTGTACTAACCTCTCTCTACCCTCTGTTTCACTCATCTGTACTAACCTTGCTCTACCCTCTCCCCCATCTGTACCAACCTCTCCACCCTGTCTCCCCTGTCTGTACTAACCTGTCTACCCTGTCTCTCCATAGCCCTTCTCTCTAGGCGACGAGGACTTTAACATCCCACCCATAACTCCACCCACACAGCCAGACCACGCCCCCGGGTCGTACCACCCTCTGGCGCCCCACGGCCTGCCGCCCCAACACCACACCCCCTACCACCTGCAGCCCACCATGACCAGGGCCCAACATGGAGGACCTGTGTTGAGCCAAGATGGAGACCCATTTGCTCAAGACGGCAGCCCCATTACCAGCACTCTGTCTGTGGTGAGTGTCTTGAAATCAATATGTATGCATCACCATCATCATCCTCCCCCTCTTCCTTATCATTATTATTGTTGTCAATGTAAGCAGGGTGGTTACCTGTCACCTGCACTAAGGGAGATTTCTTTATGATGAGTTAGAGTTAAAGTGGTGATGTAAGGGTGATTTCTTAATGATGAGTTAGAGTGGTGATGTAAGGGTGATTTCTTTATAATGAATTAGAGTGGTGATGTAAGGGTGATTTCTTAATGATGAGTTAAAGTGGTGATGTAAGGGTGATTTCTTAATGATGAGTTAGAGTGGTGATGTAAGGGTGATTTCTTTATGAGTTAGAGTGGTGATTTAAGGGTGATTTCTTTATGAGTTAGAGTGGTGATCTAAGGGTGATTTATTTTTGACGAGTTAGAGTGGTGATGTAAGGGTGATTTCTTTATGAGTTAGAGTGGTGATCTAAGGGTGATTTATTTTTGATGAGTTAGAGTTGTGATGTAAGGGTGATTTCTTTGAGTTAGAGTGGTGATCTCAGGGTGATTTCTTTATAATTAATTAGAGTGGTGATGTAAGGGTGATTTCTTTATGATGAATTAGAGTGGTGATGTAAGGGTGATTTATTTATGATGAGTAAGGGTTAGAGTGGTGATGTAAGGATGGTTTGTTAATGATGAATTAAGAGTTAGAGTGGTGATGTAAGGGTGATTTATTTGAGTTAGAGTGGTGATTTAAGGGTGATTTATTTATGATGAGTAAGAGTTAGAGTGGGGATGTAAAGGTGATTTGTTAACGATAAATTAAGAGTTAGAGTGGTGATGTAAGGTTGATTTCTTTATGATGAATTAAGAGTTAGAGTGGTGATGTAAGGTTGAGACAAGAAAGTTATACACATGTCTCTTACTAAGTTACTACGTTTCTGTCTCTTTCAATCGTTCTCCTGCACATCTCTCTCTCATTTACTGCCGGCTCATGAATTATGGTTGCTTGGCAACCAGGCCTGGCTCGGTGGAGAGAGAGGGGGTGGGGTGGTAGATATAAAGATTTAGTCAGTGTGTGTTAGTGTGTGTCCATGTGTGGACATATGCGTGTTTGGGTCCGCGTGCGTATCTGTGCGTCATTTGTGTGTTTATGTGTATAGTTTATGACAGTGTATTTAATGTGTGTGTTTAGTAGTAAACAGACATCTTCCTCATGTTGAGAGGAAAGATAGACTGAAAACCTGAGTGAGAAATCTACAGCTACCCATCTGTATCTATCTATTGAATGATCGATTGGTCAATAGATAGATACAGATCAACCTGATCTGCCAGATACCATCACAGACTTGGGTCTAGAGTTTAAGATATGTGATCAGGTCTAAATATTGAATTCCTTGTAAAACACCATTGATTGCAAAAGAAGAGGCCTTTATGCATCTTGTTTAAAATGTGTTGCACAATGAGAGAATAGGAGACAGGACCGGGATAAAGTTAGTCATATTCATCACAAAGAAAACCACTTTCTCCCCATGTGAAGCTGGTCACAGCCAGATAGATCCAGATAGCCAGTATATCAATTACAACTAAATAATGAACAACTAAATAGGAAGACTAAATAATGTGATGATTTTCAGATCTAGTTGAACATCCTTTTCATCCCATCATCCCCAGATGCAGCAGATGGTGAACTCTGACTCGCGGTTTACCACTAGCCAGCAGCCAATCGATGCAGCCCTGGGGCCCAGAAGCCAATCAGGTCTGGGCCAGCAGGGTCAGCTGACCACCATCAACCAATCACAACTGGGGCTTGCTACCCACAACTCCCCCTCTCCACCAGGAAGTAAATCAGCCACGCCCTCTCCCTCCAGCTCCGTACATGAGGATGAAAATGACGACACACTGAGGGTAACACACACACACACTCCTTGTTTGCATAAGCTTGAATTATATCCCAATGGCAGTAAAGAAACATCAGTTTGTGTGTGCGTGTGTTTATGATAAAGTTATGCATCATAATAGACCCATTGTCTGCATATCAGCTAGATGGAAAACACACACACACACACTTTACTGGCAGGTGAGTGGTGGGAGAAGTTATTATCTTCTCACTCACATGCTAGTTAAACTACATCATCAAATACAATAGGGCTGGAATTTGGAAATATGTAAAAGTAGTTTAATGTATGAAATATGTCATGTTGGGTTCTCTCAAATTGATCTCAAATTGGTTAACAAACTCATGTTTACACCTCAATGTCAGCAAAACTGTATGTATGTTTTTTCAAACATCCTACTATGTTATAAAACTAAAGCCCCAGTCCCAGATGTTATAGTAGCAGAGAGAAGACTATCAGTAGTGCACAAGTTGAAATATTTAGGCATAATAATAGATTGATAACTCACATTCAAAACACAAGCTAAAAAAGTTGTGAACAGAATCAAATTCAATTTGTCAAATTTTAGACACATAGGAACAATTGTACATCAATGCCATGATTCTCTCTCACATGAACTACTGTCTCACCAGCTGGACACAGACAGGTAGGACCACATTAAAGTCAGTTAAAACACTTGGATAAAAAGTCAAATTCATATCATTGTAAAATGTTAACTAAATATTATTTCTTGAACTGGGAACATATGACAATGAATTCATTAAACAAAATCAAAACTCATCAACTAGAGCGAGTACCAGAGGGGATTGTAAAATACCAAAATGCCACGTAGAAAGTCAGTCAGCCTTTTCCTATCAAGCAGCATATACCTGGAACACTATACCCACAGAACTAAGGAACATCACCTCTCTCAACTCATTCTCCAAATCTATAAAACAGTGGTTACTGGTCAATCAAACATGCTGTCATAATCTGAGATGATTTGTTTTACTATTTGTTGATGTGCTTGTATCTGTGTTTATGTGCTTATGTGTCTGTGTGCTTATGTATCTGTGCGTATGTGCTTTTAAGCTTTGTATGTGCTTATGAGCTTTGTTTTTTGTTTTTTTATGTCATCACCCTGCCAGGGACTGCAGATGAAAGTTAGCCTGTATGGCTAAATCTGGCACATTTACATGTTGGACTCAAGTGCTCATGTTAATTAATGTTCATTGTCCCTTCTTAAATAAATTAACAAACAAACTCAGTTGGAAATTTGTAAATGTAGTTTAAATGACATAGTAGGACCGCTGGTTCCCTGATTAGGGAGGGGGTTAATAATTAACGTATTTAGCAGCTATTTCTCAATTTTTCAAATAAAACATTTTTTTAACCAATTGAACTATTTCAGAAATTAAATGGAAAAAAAGATGTGTTGATTAAAAATATTGACCCATGTTGAAATATGACATAGTGTGCTGTAATAGTGGTGCTGCATGGTGGTGCAGCACCACTATTAAATTGCTTAGGAAGAAGCCTGTAAATGTAATACAAATTGTATGTATTTTAAATGTAATGTAATATAAATGTAATGTGTGCTTAGGGTGTTATGGGGGCTGCAGTAGGGGAGAAGCGACCAGCGGCCTTCGACACTCCGAAGAAAGCCAAGACACCAAAGAAGAAGAAGAGGAAGGACCCCAACGAGCCGGTGAAGCCGGTGTCGGCCTACGCTCTGTTCTTCAGAGACACGCAGGCCAACATCAAGGCCCAGAACCCCAACGCCACCTTCGGAGAGGTCTCCAAGATAGTCGCCTCCATGTGGGACGGCCTGGGAGAGGAGCACAAACAGGTAGATAGTAGCCTCCATGTGGGACGGCCTGGGAGAGGAGCACAAACAGGTAGATAGTAGCCTCCATGTGGGACGGCCTGAGAGAGGAGCACAAACAGGTAGATAGTAGCCTCCATGTGGGACGGCCTGGGAGAGGAGCCCAAACAGGTAGATAGTAGCCTCCATGTGGGACAACCTGGGAGAGGAGCCCAAACAGGCAACACACGTGTGCATGTGTGTGTGGGCGTGTACACATTAGTGCTTTGTCAGTTTACCAACAGGTGTGTGTGTCCCTCAGGTGTATAAGAAGAGGACAGAGACGGCTAAGAAGGAGTATCTGAAACAACTGGCCGCGTACAGAGCCAGCCTTGTCTCACAGGTAGGTGCCGTGTAGACAGGAACTTTAGGTAGATACCGTACATTTAGTTAACATTTAATTAACATCATTTAACATTTAGTTAAGATTATTTAACATTAAGTTAACATTTAGTTAACATTATTTAACATTTAGTTAACATTAACATTCAGATTTAGCACGCCTGTCACTTCTTTAACTTGCATACATAACCCAGTAACCTGTAGCCATGTAAACGATATGATGAGTATGCTAATCTCTCAACTGGATAACTACCATAACATGGATACCTTACCTAACTGGGTTTCACTGCATATAAACCTGCTGAATAGAAACCAACAGCTGTCTCTTTCTGTCCCGTCCAGAGTTACAACGATCCTTCAGAGATGAAGCCACCACTCTCTTCTTCCCCCTCCCCATCCCCTGCCATGTTCACACCTAAACCCACTGTCTACCCTGGTCACCAAGGGCAACAGCACCCCTCACACCCTGGTCACCAAGGGCAACAACACCCCTTACACCCTGGTCACCAAGGGCAACAACACCCCTCACACCCTAGTAACCAAGGGCAACAACACCCATCACACCCTGGTAACCAAGGGCAACAACACCCCTCACACCCTGGTAACCAAGGTCAACAACACCCCTCACACCCTGGTAACCAAGGGCAACAACACCCCTCACACACTGGTCACCCAGGGCAACAACACCCTTCACACTCTGGTCACCCAGGGCAACATCCTGGCAACCAAGGGCAACAACATCACCCCTCACACCCTGCTAACCAAGGGCAACAACATCACCCCTCACATCCTGGTAACCAAGGGCAACACTCTAGTCACCAAGGGCAACAACTTCACCCCTCCCACCCTGGTCACCCTGGGCAACAGCACCCCTCCACTCACCCCCAGCACCACTCAGGGGTATACCCACCTTACCCTCACCCCCACGGCCCACCCCTCCCCTCACACAGCCCAAGCCTCAGCCCCCACCTGCACTCCCAGCTCCACCCCCAGCTCCAGGCGCTGTCTTCCAGGGGGGTGGCCCCCAGGCCAAACCTCCCCCACCAGGGGGCTCTGTCTGTGGGCAGCATTGCCGCAGCCTCCCCTCCTCCTCACCAGGTCAGCCCACCGCTACACAGCCAGGCTCACCTTGGGGGGCTGCACAGTCCCCACCACCACAGCCACCAGCAGCAGAACCACAGTCACCTACAGAACCCCCACCAGAACCACCACCAGAACCCCCACCACAGCCCACACCACAGCCACATGCAGCAGCAGCTGGCTGGACACCCACTGGGCATGACTCACCCTGCTGCCATTACTCAGGTGAGATACACACTAGAAACTACACTCTAGAACCACTATTCACAATATACACACTGGACCACTACACACAAGATACACACTAGACACTACACACAAGATACACACTAGACCACTACGTACAAGGTACACAATAGACCACTACACACAAGATACACACTAGATTACCACACACAATATACACACTAGACCACTACACACCAAATAAATACTGGTTAGGATGTGAGACTGCTAGAGGGTTAGGATGTGAGGCGGATTGAGAGTTAGGATGTGAGACGTGTAGATGGTTAGGGGGTTAGGATGTGAGATTGGTAGAGGGTTAGGGGAGGTTAGGATGTGAGACTGGTAGAGGGTTAGGATGCGAGACTGGTAGTTAGGGGAGGTTAGGTTGCGAGACTGGTAGAGGGTTAGGATGTGAGACTGGTAGAGGGTTAGGGGAGGTTAGGATGTGAGACTGGTAGAGGGTTAGGGGAGGTGTGTGTTGAATAAGTTTTGACCAGAAGAAAGAGAGGGGTTGCCAGACTCTTTTTCCCAACTTTATCCCCCTTTTGGAGTGTGTTAAACCATACAGACCTCATAATCCACTGCTCCTCTCCTCTATAGCAGAGAGAAGGGGGAGGGAGAAAGCAAACAAAACAAGCTCCAAACTTGTCTTGTTCTTCTTTTTTGTGGAGAGAGAGAGAGAGAGAGAGTGAGGGAGAGAGAGAGGGAGAGGGAGAGAGAGGTGGGGGGGGAGAGAGAGAGAGGTGGGGGGGAGAGAGAGAGAGA
>JAOPJI010000135.1:8226796-8237582 GCA_027122695.1 Merluccius productus
CATAACACTGCATTCATAACACTGCATGTTGTATAGTCAATATTATTAATACAAAGTAGCTGGCAAGAGAGGATGAAGGATAGGCTTTGTCCAAGAATAACACATTATTCACAGTAAAATATTCCAAACATAATAGTTTCACTTACAGGTATTTTCACAATCATGAAGGCTAATCATAATACTAATATTATCATATTCTCACATACAAACATATATAATAATATATATTGTCATATACATACATGTCATAAAACTATGTTCTCATATACAAATAGAAGAGCTAGGCTGGCTAGGCTTAATATTTGACACTAATATGATCAATTCCAAGTTAAATACTTTGCACTTTGATGAACATTTAAGCATTATTAGAGATGATGAATAATACATGAGGCAAGAAGGATTTGATTTAATAGTTAACGGACAGCTTTTGTGCAGACCAAACACATTTTCTGCATTCATATTGTTTAATTTGCATTTAATAAAATGCTAACTTAGCATAAGGAAAGGGCAGTGGATCGACCACAGCCATTAAGAGTCAATTGAAGAACAGAATGATTAGACTGTTAAAAAGGACACAAGCTTAATTACAGCCATCCAATCACTCTCCTTAATAGAACACACCAGACTCCAGCCAGACATAATGTTGTGCAGAGTCCATTAAGAGCAGCTTACATCCATCCTCTTCCCCCGCCTGGCTCCCATAGATGCTGAGCCCCTGCAGCTCCATCAGTAGCTACAGGTCTGGTTCTCCTGGTTCTCCTGGTTCTCCTGGTTCTCCAACACAACTAGCTACAGGTCGGGTTCTCCTACACAACTAGCTACAAGTCTGGTTCTCCTGGTTCTCCAACATAACTAGCTACAGGTCTGGTTCTCCTGGTTCTCCTGGTTCTCCTGGTTCTCCTACACAACTAGCTACAGGTCTGGTTCTCCTGGTTCTCCTGGTTCTCCAACACAACTAGCTACAGGTCTGGTTCTCCTGGTTCTCCTACACAACCAGCTATATGTCTGGTTCTTCTTGTTCTCCAACACAACTAGCTACAGGTCTGGTTCTCCTAGGTTCTCCTACACAACTAGCTACAGGTCTGGTTCTCGGGGTTCTCCAACACAACTAGCTACAGGTCTGGTTTGTCTGGTTCTCCTGGTTCACCTGGTTCACCAACACAACTAGCTACAGGTCTGGTTCTCCCGGTTCTCCAACACAACTAGCTACAGGTCTGGTTTGTCTGGTTCTCCTGGTTCTCCAACACAACTAGCCACAGGTCTGGTTCTCCTGGTTCTCCAACACAAGCAGCTACATGTCGGCTTCGCCTGGTTGCCCTTGTTCTCCAACAGCAAGTGGTCCCGTGAGAGGATCACTTGCTTGTTTTCGAGTTTCTTTTCAGCTCTTTCATTTATTAAGCAACGTAAACCTAATTGTGTGTTTTTATGGTAATTTTTGCTTGAGCAAATAAGCTAATAGCTATAATAGCTTACCCTGGCAGCCATTACGGCCGCCTTCAGACTCTCTGCCTGCGTTAGTCGTGCTTGTTTGGCTCTGTTCAAAGCAGAGGCTGAAGGGTTTAAATTAGGATGGATGGCTGTAATCCAGCACTTTGAACCCAGAAAAAAGCCTTTAAACAGCAGAAAGGAACCAACCATCAAACTGCTGCTTCCTCCTCCTGCTGGCTTCCTTCAACTACATCCTGTTCTTTTGCACATTCAGATATACATATTCAAATATACACATTACATATCACATACCACAAAATAAATGACAAAGAAACGGTCTTAGCTACAACCATAGCAATGACCCATGTGAATGTTCATTTGATTGAGATAGGATCCTTAATAACTCACGCTTAATAACTAGTCCTTAATAACAAATCCCATTATTCCCCATGTGTTTAATGAACAACACAAAAACTTTTAGGTTTCCCTAAAGATCAAAAGTGCCTTTAGAGCCTCCACCGCTGTCCAGAAGAACGTCCAGGGCAGAGAAAGCACCAACAGATGATGAAGGGACGGGCTTTCCCCTGGCTGTGTGTTCCAGGACAATACGTGGAGCTGAAATAACACCTTTCTTACCTGAAGATGCGATCAGAGGGTTGTTCTCCCAAGACGAGATCAAAGCCGCGCTGGAAGATGGTGTATGGCCAGGGGCTGGAGGAACATCAGAGACATGGAGAAGACATGTTAGACAAGTAGAGACCACAGCTTTACACCTCATGTTTTAATCAAAGAAAAACACACTCCTACATTTCTCCTGATCGATGCTGAGCTGGTCTTCAAATGTTCCTGAGATGCTCTACATGGATGTTCACTTACTAAGCATACGTGACATGACTACCATGAAATCCTACATGGAAAGATGATAAAGATGACATAAATCTGCCATAAATGTGTTGGTTTATTGAAATTAAATCAGTTTCTCATTTCTTATATCCTTGCTTCTTTTTAAACCTTGACTATTTTACTATAACTATTAGAAAGTGTGTCAGTGAGAGCAGTCGTTTATAACACCACACATCAACAAATAAGCCACATTAATTAATTATTCAATGAGTTATTGAAATAAGTTGGAGTCTAGTTGATCACTGCCAGAAGACATGACATCATCGCCTGAGGTCCTAATTATGAGGGATGATTAATGAGAGGAGATCTGCGGTACCAACGTGCTCATGATGGTTTTATTACCTTTTACTAAGAACACATCATTACTGCAGAGACTGAGACATTAGTCACATGAATGAACTGATCTTTAATCTCAACACAACACCAGTATCCATCAGCACAACAATTAGAGTCCAGTGAGCAATACACCCAAGAGAAGGCTCTCTAGACTAATTAAAGCTTATGGAAGTTTATCCAATACCCACGTATCATATGGATGTTTGTACACTGATAGAGCTAGCATAGAGTAATCACGAGTAGGCTAGCAGAGAGCTAGCATTAATGAGCTAGCATAGGCTATCATTAATGAGCGAGCATAGAGCTATCAGTAATGACCTATCGTTAATGAGCTATCATAGGCTATCATTGAGATATGATTGATGAGCTATCATAGGTTATCATTAATGAGCTATCATTAATGAGCCATCATAGGCTATCCCTAATGAGCTAGCATAGAGCATGCATAGAGCTAGCATTAATGAGACAACATATAGCTATTATTGAGCTAGCATAGAGCTAGCATAGGCTATCATTAAATGAGCTAGCATATAGCTAGCATAGAGCTATCACCAATGAGCTATCACATAACTATTATTAATGAGCTAGCATAGACTAGCATTAATGAGCTAGCATAGAGCTAACATTCATCATTGATGAGTTTTCATGGGCTATCATTAATCATAGCATAGAGCTAGCATTAATGAGCATAGAGCTAGCATTAATCAGCCATCATGGGTTATCATTGATGAGCTAGCATAGAGCTAGCATTAACGAGCTAGCATAGGCTATCATTAATGAGCGAGCATAGAGCTAGCAGAGACTCATCATTCATTAACTAACACAGTGCCAGAAGAGGCCATCTGGGTCTCATAACTTACCCCTGATTAGGCCCCCATTCGTTACGAATGCAGAGGTGCTTGTGGACAGGATCCTTCATGTAGCCGTCCAGACACACACACTCTCCTAGAACAGAACCAGAACCATGTTTAGTACACACTCTCCTAGAACAGAACCAGAACCATGTTTAGTACACACTTTCCTAGAACAGAACCAGAACCATGTTTAGTACACACTCTCCTAGAACAGGACCAGAACCATGTTTAGTACACACTCTCCTAGAACAGGACCAGAACCATGTTTAGTATACACTCTCCTAGAACAGGACCAGAACTAGTACACACTCTCCAAGAACAGGACCAGAACCATGTTTAGTATACACTCTCCTAGAACAGGACCAGAATTAGTACACACTCTCCAAGAACAGGACCAGAACCATGTTCAGTACACACTCTCCAAGAACAGGACCAGAACCATGTTTAGTACACACCCTCCTAGAACAGAATCATGTACATAAACGTAAAGTACGTAAAGTTTTTGCTTGTATCATTTAATAATGAATTATTAGTTCACACATTAATTCAGTCATTTAAACCAAATGTGAATCAACCAAAACATAACCATACCCAAGCATTCCTCCAGGACTCTGGGGAAAACATATATACAAATATTAATATATATATATCTATATAGATATATATAGATATATATATAATATAATCTATAATCTATATATAGAACCAAATGGAGGCAGGTTACTCCACTATTACTAGCACTAGCATTAGCACTGCTTTATCCAACCATTGAAATGCAGGTGAAAGAAACTGGAAGTTTCCACTTTCATCCACACAACATGAACAGACAGGGCCATGGTCAACCATTTCTGCTGATAGGCCCTCTTCACAGAGGTGTCATCGTCAGACAAACACATGTGTCACTCATAACGCTAATTATGGTTCTGCTCCTTTTATGCACCAGGGCGGCGCGGGTAGCAGACTAGACTAGTAAAGATAAGTCTACCACCTGCGCTGCCCTGGCGCATTCAAAAAAGATTGCTAAATATTTAAACTCCTCTACTGGGGGCTGATCATTTATCAAAACTGGTGGAAAATAATGACAACCAGCTCCTTAGTCTTACTTTGGTTCATAAAAAAGGGCTGTTCTGTCTTCGGCCACCAGTAAGCTCACCAACGTGGTGGAAATATGTAGACTAGTAACTGTGTCTCCTGTCTGCATGAGACCCATTAGCACCATGTCCTCAGCATGTTCATACCATTGGCATTGTATGTAAAACGATACAGGTGAGAGCACACTGCCTTGAGGAGCTCCTGTATTCAGGATAACTGTATCAGAGGTAACACCACTGTCACTGTTAAGTTCAGCTTTTAATTACGTTACAGCCTATCTCTGTCTGGTAATTAGACCACCTGCTAGGGGGGACTAGTACTAGACCTACCTACCTCAGACCTACCTAACCCTAACCCTAACCTGAGACTAGTGGAGCAGACAGCACACTGAGCTCAGACCTACCTAACCCTAACCTGAGACTAGTGGAGCAGACAGCACACTGACCTCAGACCTACCTAACCCTAACCCTAACCTGAGACTAGTGGAGCAGACAGCACACTGACCTCAGACCTACCTAACCCTAACCTGAGACTAGTGGAGCAGACAGCACACTGACCTCAGACCTACCTAAGCCTAAGCCTAACCCTAATGGAGCTGACAGCACATCACCACTGACCCAAAGCTAAGGACAAGATTCACTCACCATGGATAGACACGCAGTGAAAAAAAGATTCAAGTGAAATCGCCCTCCCCAGTGGTGCTGATTGGACGCCACCTTGGTCCCCAGATGGAAGTGATTAGTATTACAGCTGATTAGTAATCCTGGCTCCTCATTATTTATTCACCTCACTACCCTTTCTACAGACTTTCATATCAAGAGTTTTACATCAATGACAACCTTTGCCAATATGAGCCATTCATTCAATTTGCTTTCATGCAACGCTGCTCATGTGTCCTGAAGCCATGGCCTGCCGTAATGTGAAGTGTCATCGGCTCCCGAGGGAAGGAGGATGTTTTAGTGCTAAAATGGTTGTAAAAGCCGGCTTGAGCAGGCCGCAATATACGTGAGTGGCTTGCTGTCTTCTGTCCTCTGTGCCGGAGACCTTGACATCGTTCAGAGTGATTGGTAACAGCTTGGGTGGAGCAGGTGGAGACAGGGTGGCAGGTGCAACATGTCATTAAACCAGTATTAGCACTAAAGGTCGTCTGGGTGGTGGTGACATGGTGGTGACACATGGTGGTGGTGACGTATTTTGGTGACACACGGTGGTGAAACGTGGTGGGGGTGATGTATTTTGGTGACACATGGTGGTGGTGACACATGGTGGTGATACACGGTGGTGACACACGGTGGTGACACATGGTGGTGATACATGGTGGTGACACATGGTGGTGACACACGGTGGTGACACACGGTGGTGGTGACACATGGTGGTGGTGACACATGGTGGTGGTGACACACGGTGGTGATACATGGTGGTGGTTGACACACGGTGGTAACACATGGTGGTGGTGACAAATGGTGGTGACATGTGGTGGTGACACATGGTGGAAGTGACAAGCGGTGCTGACATGACTGTGAGATGAAGCCGCTCTGTATCACGACAGCCAGACGTATTTTTAGAGTTGAAGAGGATGTTTGAACCTGCCTGTCCTCATCAAGACCTTTGAACTAGTCTGGAGCAGCACGCTGCACACACCACATATACACACCACACATCCACACTTACACACTACAAAGATACTCTACACAAATACACACACCAGATATACACACCACACATCCACACTTCAGTTACACACTACAAAGATACTCTACACAAATAGACACACCAGATATATGGCATAAAGCAAGTATAGGGTTATGTCTCTGTGGTAATGTGTATAACCTATACCTATAGGTTAATGTCTCTGTGGTAATGTGTATAACCTATACCTATAGGGTTATGTCTCTGTGGTAATGTGTATAAACTATACCTATAGGTTTATGTTGGTATTGTCGCAGGTTGGGAGGAACCGCCGCTGCTGCCCGAGACTTTTATTCTGAAAGCCAACCCACACTCAAGGTATTCCAACAAACACAAACAAGTTTACTTGGAGAAATGGTTAAAAATAAAAGCGGGCGGTGGGAAAAAGCCAGCGGCAGGTGTCAGCATGATTAGGTTTTATTCTGGGACGTTCTGAGTCACTTGGCAGATACTAGCACAGCTAATCTGGCCCTGATTTGAAAAAGATATACTTAACTTTAACTGACTCACCACAGCTTCTTTAAGTACCTTTTGAAAGTTTTCTTCACAAACTCCTGAACCTCAGAATAGAAATGAAGACCCAGTAGCGGTATGTACACATCTATTTAGGGACAGTAGAGATACACATCTGGAGACAGTAGAGATACACATCTGGAGACAGTATAGATACACACATCTGGATAGTGTGTAGAAACATCTGGAACGAATGGCTAATCAAATGATGCTAGCACTACTTACCATGTGTAACAACACTCCCTGCAGTGATAATCACAAAATGTAAGATTACTCCAAGAAAGATCATTTTCATGTGGTACCTTGATGGTGCAACGAGCTCCCTAGCTCCCTAGATACCTACTTAGCTACCTATAACACTAGCTCCCTAGATCCCTAGATCCCTAGCTCCCTATCTACCTAGATCTCTAGCTCCCTAGATACCTAGCTACCAAGCTCCCCAGCTACCTAGCTCTCTAGATACCTAGCTCCCTAGCTACCTAGATACCTAGCTCCCTAGATATAGCTACCTAGATCTCTAGCTCCCTAGATACCTAGCTACCAAGCTCCCCAGCTAACTAGCTCTCTAGATACCTAGCTACCAAGCTCCCTAGCTACCTGGCTCTCTAGATACCTAGCTACCTAGCTCCCTAGCTACCTAGATACCTAGCTCCCTAGATACCTAGCTACCTAGATCCCTAGCTCCCTAGATACCTAGCTACCTAGCTCCCTAGATACCTATTGAATTTATAATATATATATATATAAATATATGTGTGGTGGCGATATACAAACTCCCACTTGACTACCACCAAAAAAGCTGTTTGTTTTAATAAAGTGGTTGTGTTGCTCCAATTTTGATTGTGTGCTTCAGTTCTCATCCTCTGCAGTCTCCGTATGAAAGCTTAATGAGATGAAACTGTCCAATGCAGCATTTCATCACACCTGCTTTTCTTAATGGTGAACATGTTGCGCCACCATTCTGCTCATTAGGCCATGTTTTCGCTCAGCTCGACTGAGCCACATGTGTGCACAATTATTCAGATTAGCAAGCGTCCTGGATCGAGCCATTATGCAGTCACATGGTCACCAAGCATTCTGGATTGATCCATTATGCAGTCACATGGTCACCAAGCATTCTGGATTGATCCATTATGCAGTCACATGATCACCAAGCGTCCTGGATCGATCCATTATGCAGTCACATGATAACCAAGCGTCCTGGATCGATCAATTATGCAGTCACATGATCACCACATTAACAAGGGACGTTACGATGAGCCAGCCTCTCGTCTCCAGAACTCATCTCCATGGGCGGGGGAGAGGGGGGGGGGCTAAGCACTCACCAGGGGGGACCGTATGGGAACATCCTCAGAGGAGCACCACACATATCCTTACAGGCCATCTCAGGAGGGGGTTGGGGGGGAAGTAGGAGAAGCAGGAGGAGGAGGAGTGGGGGAGTAGGAGGAGAGGGAGGAAGGAGGAGGAGGAGGAGGAGGAGGAGGAAGAGGAGGAGGAAGAGGAGGAGGGAGGATGGAGGGCTTAGATTGAAGCTATCTATAGCGTCGTTGTGTTAATTCCTCTGAAGCAGTCACCCTCTGGTGCACAAATTCACACACTCACACACACACACACACACACACATACACACACACACACACACAATCATACACACACACACACACACACACACACACACAATAATACACACACCGCGTTCATTAACAATGCATGAAATGAAAAATACAACAGCATTATTGAGGCTACGGTTGTCCGTGTCCTGCTAGTCTAGATTCCATTTGACAGAAGAGCTGCTTGGTGTACGTCTCTTATTTAATTTGAGACTGTTGTATCGAATCTGGAGGATTAAGTTTGGCTGTAGTTTGTGGAATGAATAAAGAGAAACCTAGCACAGCCCTAACATAGCCCTAACATAACCCTAACATAACCCTAACATAGCCCTAACATAGTCCTAACATAACCCTAACATAACCCTAACATAGCCCTAACATAACCCTAACATAGTCCTAACATAACCCTAACATAACCCTAACATAGCCCTAACATAACCCGAACATAACCTTAACATAACCTTAACATAACCCGAACATAGCCCTAACATAACCCTAACATAGCCCTAACATAACCCTAACATAGCCCTAACATAGCCCTAACATAGCCCTAACATAACCCTAACATAGCCCTAACATAGCCCTAACATAACCCTAACATAACCCTAACATAGCCCTAACATAACCCTAACATAGCCCTAACATAACCCTAACATAGCCCTAACATAACCCTAATATAGCCCTAACATAGCCCTAACATAGCCCTAACATAACCCTAACATAACCCTTCCCAGGTGAAATGATGTGAAGCGGAAGAAGCATTGAGAAGAGAGTTGGCGGTTCTTGAGAGCTTCACAATGTCAAACTATTTCATGATCATTGTGACCTGTGTAGGGGTCATGCCGGGTCGTGGCGGGGGCACTGACCTGTGTCGGGGTCACACTGGTGCTCACAGGGGTCGAGGAGGCGTCGGCCACACAGCTCATTGACCCAGGGCCCGCTGGCGTTCTGCTGGTGGAACAACAGCACCTGGGCCGGGTTCAGCCAATCAGATGCATCGAACTGGTTCCCCTGCAGCAGGATGAACCTGGAGCCTAGAGGTCAATAAGCGTTAACTGTGTTAACTAACATGTTAATAGAACATTATTCATGTTTAATAAGCGTTAACTGTGTTAACTAACATGTTAATAGAACATTATTCATGTTTAATAAGCATTAACTGTATTAAATATGTTAATAGAACATTATTCATGTTTAATAAGCGTTAACTGTGTTAACTAATATGTTAATAGAACGTTATTAATGTTTAAAAAGCATTAACTTTGTGTTAACTAATATTTTAGTAGAAGATTATTAATGTTTAAAAAATGTTAACTGCGTTAACTAATATGTTAATAGATCATTATTATAATGTCAAACTCAGTTATGAATTCCCAAAGAAGCTGAAACTGTCTAAGTTCAAATCAAAGAAGACAAATTAATATATAACATAAATAATATGTTAGATCTTATAAATGTTTACATATCTTATATGATGTAGAGGTAGGGTTGAGGTGTGGAGCTAGGGTGGAGGTAGGGTGGAGGTAGGGTGGAGGTAGGGTGGAGGTGTGGAGGTAGGGTGGAGGTAGTGTGGAAGTAGGGTGGAGGTTTGGAGGTAGCGTGGAGGTGTGGAGGTAGGGTGGAGGTGTGGAGGCAGGGTGGAGGTAGGGTGGAGAAAGGGTGGAGGTAGTGTGGAAGTAGGGTGGAGGTGTGGAGATAGGGTGGAGGTGTGGAGATGTGGAGGTAGGGTGGAGGAACGGTGGAAGTAGGGTGGAGGTGTGGCGGTAGGATGGATGTGTGGAGGTAGGGTGGAGGTGTGGTGGTAGGATGGAGGTGAGGAGGTAGGGTGGAGGTGTGGTGGTAGGGTGGAGGTGTGGAGGTAGGATGGATGTGTGGAGGTAGGGTGGATGTGAGGAGGTAGGATGGAGGTGAGGAGGTAGGGTGGAGATGTGGCGGTAGGGTGGATGTGTGGAGGTAGGGTGGAGGTGTGAAGGTAGAGCGGAGGAAGGTATGACTATTTCTGCATTTCATGCCAACACACACACAGCTGTCGAATAAATGGATTCAGCTGAAACCTCCAGATTTCCATCAGCTTCACCGTGACATCAAATCAAGTGTGATCAGATTTCAGACGTTCATGGAAACATTTTAAATCAATTCCAATTTTTGTAATTCAAACAAACCAAGCGACCATCTTTCACGCCGTCGGGGTTCCTCCCTGGAATGCTAATGCTGTGCTGGCAGATCTCTAGGATCTCCACACCAGACCAGATCTCTAGGATCTCCACACCAGACCAGATCTCTGGGATCTCCACACCAGACCAGATCTCTGGGATCTCCACACCAGACCAGATCTCTGGGATCTCCACACCAGACCAGATC
>JAOPJI010000135.1:8580891-8602416 GCA_027122695.1 Merluccius productus
GGGGGGGGGGGGGGGGGGGGGGGGGGGGGGGGGGGGGGGGGGGGGGGGGGGGGGGGGGGTGCCTGCTATTCTTGGTCACAATGGCCACCGATCCAACCTATTGTAGTTCCAAGCTGCGGTGCGCAAAAATTGTTGGCGGAGGTTTTACCTTTCTGTTTTGGGTTTTGACACTTTTTTTTTGCTTGTACTTGACTTGGGCTAGTTGGTTTGCTTTTGCTTTGATAAATGTAATACTCTTCAGGTCATATAATTAGTATACAAATCTACAGTCGACAATGAATACGTTGATCACGTGAATCATTTAAGCATTATCCATTTCATTCTCAGGAATTCATTGGCACTAGAGAACCGAGACGTAAAGCCAGCAAGGTATTGTGCAATACTCATGATTAATACTAACGTGTGTGGTTGTGCTCCCTGTGTTCTGTGCAGTTTACTCCACCATAACCTAGAATGTTTCCACTCTTTCCAACAATACTTTCACTCCCAGGCTTTAAAGCATGTCATCATCCTATTTGACCTATTCTTTTAAACATTGCAATATAAGACGGTAAGCGTAACATCATTCATTCAGTGAGATTTACAGCACATGGTAAATCTTTTTTAATGCAGTTTTATTATTTGTCTTCATTATCTTCATATAAAATAAAAACATAAGAGATATGAAAATAACAATATATAATGTAAAGGATTAATCTCTAGATCAACAAGATCATACAATTATATCAAATAAAGGCAACTCAATACAAGTATACAAATAACTTGGAACAACTCAATACAATGCAGATAACAAAAAATGCAGAATAATTTCATCTCTGAATGAAGATAATTATCGTAAAAACCCATGACACACTAACCTTAATGTGTGATATCTACTAACGGCTATGAAGTGTTGCTAACCGTGGCAAAATAGAGGATGCTGTGTGGTGTGCAAAACATGAAAGCAAGCAAGCAAGGGACAAGGTAAAGTAGAGCTTCATTCGCTTCACGCATGCAAATTGAACGCTTTTCATATATTCAACCATACAACGTTTGGCAAAAAAACACTGGAATTGACATGATCTCCTGTTTCTTTTTTTCAATTTTAAGATGGCCAATGTAGCCAAACAAGTCACGGTCTCAGGAATGTCTCACGATGATGATGACCTGCCACCTCCTCCACCTCCACCCATCCCTCCCCTACCCCTGGACTATGAAGGGTGTTCATCTCTTGCCGGCCTCCCCATGCCCCCACCCAAGGAAACCTTCTCAACCTTCTACCAGAAACAACAGAAGAACGAGCTGAAAAGGCTCTTCAAGCACATCCACCCTGAACTACGGGAGAACCTGAACGACATCGTGGACGAAGAGCTGGTGGAGGCCATCCACTCTGACTCCGCGGCGGGTGCGGATGCTGGCTACCAGGCCGAAGTGCCGTCCATGAGGTGGATCTTCGAGAACTGGACCCTGGATAACATCGGCGATCGCCACACGACCAGGAAACTGCTGGACGAAGAAGAACTCAGGGGCGGAGACGTCAGAGGCACCTCCTCCGTGTTCCAGCAAGTCGACGGTACCCCACAAAGTGCCTTTGCCAGAAGGCAGACCTCTGTCCGAGGGGATGTGAGAACATCGACGTGGCTGTTTGAAACTCAGCCTATGGATGCGCTGAACAAACTTAAAACAGAGGAGGGTGAGCTGGTTGAGACGGTCTTGAAAGAACCTGTTGAGAAAGGCGATGTGAGAGGGGCGCGGCTGCTGTTTGAGTCCAAGACGCTGACCGACCTGGGCCGCTGCAACTCCATTGAGGACTACAGCTTCTTAAAACTGAAGTCTGAGCTCCAGGAACAAAAGGGTGAGATCCAGAAGACTGTTAAACTATTCCAGGCGGATCCATGCTGTGCCATCAGGGACAACAGCGGCAACATGCACGAGGTCAGGTCCATCTGCAGAGAGGAGATCAAAACCGGCAGCACCAGCAGCGCACGCTGGCTGTTTGAAACCCAGCCACTGGGCACCATCAACAAGGGGACGGAAGGAGTTAAAATGATCCGGGGTATATCACTGGAAGAAGGCCAGAGGGGAGGCGTCGACAGCAAGAGATGGATGTTTGAAACACAGCCGCTCGGCATGATACAAGAAGGCAAGGCACAGGTGGGAGCATTTGAAGGAACTGCGGCAGAAAACCGAGGAGAGGCAGATGTTGGTGAGACAAAGAAACTTTTCGAGACCCAGCCGCTGGCGATGCTAAAAGGAGACTCCCCTGAGAGGAATTCGGAAAAGGAGGAAGTACACAGGGGAGATGTCAAGACTTCTCTTTGGCTGTTTGAAACTCAGCCCATGGATACCCTTAGTGAGAGCTTAGAGGTCGGACGTTTGCAAAAAATTACCCTCTCTGCTGATGAACAAGGAGCAGTAAAAGGCACAAAGAAGATGTTTGAAAACTACAGCAAAGCAACAAGTACCTTTGTCAAGGAACAAGAGATTGAAAAGGGTGATGTGAAATCATTCAAACACCTTTTCGAGACAATTCCTCTTAGCAACATTACTCATAGCGATGAGACAAGTGATTTAAAGGAAATTAATATCACAGCAGGAAATGTGAAGGGCAACAAAGCATTATTTGAGACAACTCCCTTATACGCTATAAAGGACTCCTCAGGCAATCTCCACGAAGTCACAACAGTTAGCCGAGAAGAGTTAATCAAAGGCAATGTCCAAAACTACAAGTGGATGTTTAATACCAAACCCCTTGACCAGTTTACAGAGGGAAAAGAAAATGTTGAAGTCATTAAAGGTATTACTCGAGAAGTTGATTCTGCAGATGTCAACATGGCCAAATGGCTTTTTGAGACCCAAACTATAGATGGAATTCATTCCAAATTCAATCAAACAGAGGCCAAGTCTGAAGAAGAACAGCTTCAGAAAGGTGACGTTAAGACCTGTAGATGGCTATTTGAGACACAGCCAATGGACATTCTGTATGACAAATCGGAAAAAGTGAACAACAAAGATACCATAGAGAACACCAATGTCAAATCCTTCACTTGGCTTTTTGAATCACAACCCCTGGATAGCATTAAGGACAGCGAGGAGCAAAGTTTAAAGTTATGCGTCACGGCAGAAGACTCTGTTAAACCTGAGGTCGGTGTCAACACTGTGAAGCGACTCTTTGAGACGGAGACTTTAGATAGAATCCGGAAGGACACCAATATAGAAGGCGATGCCCGATACGTTAGCCAGGTGGATGTTCAGTCTGGAGATGTCTCACGAGTGAAAGAGCTTTTTGAATCCCGCTCCCTTGACGAAATAGGTTCAGTGATGGTGACGGCATCCGACACACAGGATCAGGGTGAGCACATTCCGGAGGGATCCGTGCATAAGTTCACCTGGATGTTTGAGAACCGTCCCATCAACATGATAAATGAGAAAGACGAGGTTCAAGCAGACCAACAGAAAGTCACTGAACTCGAGGGTGGGGATGTAACCAATAAGAAGTTTGTATTCGAGACCTTCTCTTTGGACAAGATCCATGATCAGCCTTTCGAGGAGAAGTCTGCCTGTTTGGAAAAGCCTGAGAGCAATGTTGACGTCAAGTCCAGCACCATGATGTTTGAATCTCAGCCACTTTATGCCATCAGAGACAAGGAGGGCCAGTTTCACGAGGTCACCACTGTGAAGAAAGAGGAGATTGTAAGCAGTGACGTAAGGGGAGCAAGATGGATGTTCGAAACAAAGCCCCTTGACGCCATCAAGGCAGATAATGAGATTTATGTGATTCGAGCTGTCACCCAAGAAGATGTCAAGAAAGGCGATGTGAAATCGGCCAGATGGAAGTTTGAGACACAGCCGTTGGACTCCTTCACCAGCCCAGATACACCCACTGTCCCGGTCGTAGAGGACATTGTTGAAAACAGTGTGCAGCTTAACAAGCAGCTCTTTGAATCAGACCAGGCTCCCCACAAGAATTATGTTAGAATGGTGAGTGTTACAGATGTCCAGCAAGGTGATGTCCGAACCTCCACATGGCTCTTTGAGAACCAACCCATTGACAGTCTCAAAGGTGATTCTGAGGAGCAAGGCACAGTGAATACTGTCCAAAGAGAGGACAAGTGGAAAGGAGATGTGAAACGAAGCACATTTCTCTTTGAATCACAGCCCCTTGACAAGATCAAGGAGGCCGACGATACCCTAGTGCCCAGCGTTGAGGACAGACCAAAGGCCGATGTGAAAAGCACCACTTGGCTTTTTGAAACCACCCCGCTAGACAAAATCACAATCAACAGTGTTGCTGAGACCCTCACCCGTCTCCACGAGCTGACCTACCTTCACTCTAGTGGTATTATAATCGAAGCAAGTGAGGTTAGGAATGTGACCATGGCAAAGTATCAGCTTGCGAGCAAAGAGGGCGTACAAATACAGAATGAGGAGGTTATTGAGGGAAACATCAGGAACATCATGCTCCAGTTGTTAAGCAAACCAACACTTAAGCCTCAGATCACTCTCATCAGAGAGATGGAGAAAGGGGATGTGAACACCACAGTGGTAGAACTTCCCGTCAATCCGCCGACAGCGACCACCAATCGAGATGGAGATCAAAGAATAGTACACATTGTCCAGATGATTGAAAGCTTACTTATTCATACCAAATCTATGAAAAAGGGGATCATAATGCAAGAGTGTGCCGGGGGACATGCAGAGATGACCGTTTACTCGCTAGTTCACCACTGTGAAACCAAAACCGAAAGTCAAGATATAGAATGGAGAGGCATAAAGTCCACCATTGGAGATCTCATCGCAACTTCCAGTGGTCAGAGGACTGCATCGTCCTGCAGAATAGATGAGAACGAAAAGGGGAATGTGAACTTGTACAAAAGTTGCATTGAGAGAGGAGACCTGCAGTACCTGAAGAGTCTTCAAACTGAGCCTTTGGAAGAAGACCCTTTGGCAAGGGAACACATTGAAATATTGAGGGGAGATATCAAGGAAGCTCAAAGAAGCCTCTATCAGCAGAAAGACCAGGTGGAGCGGACCATTTGTGATGTGCTGCCAGGGGACGTAAAGAGCGTCAAAAAGGTGTTCTCATCAGATTGTGCCTACGATGTTGATACTGCTATCCCGAAAGAGGACATAATCCCTGGTGATATCGCAACAGCAAAGCAACAACTAGCAGTGAAGCAAACAATGATGGTGGAAAAAGAGGAGGTTGTGGCTGGTGATATCAAGGCAACAATGCAGTCTTTGGAACGTGCAAAGCAACAGAGCATGCATGTAGAGCGTGAAGCCATCAAACCAGGAACCATCTATGACATGGACCTGTCAACACAAGGCCCTGAAATGGAGGAAGGCCAAGCACAGAAAGAAGAAATTGTTTCCGGGGATGTGAAAGCAGCCAAAAGATCTCTTGAAATGGCGAAGAGTCAAAGTATGCACATGGAGCGTGAAACTGTTGTCCCAGGAAAGATATACAATGTGAAAGTCTCGGCACAAGAGCAAAGCTCCTCAACTGTTACAGAGACGCATTCTTCCTCCAGAGGCCAGCAGATCAGAACAACTTACCAAAAGGTCAGTGAAGCCATGAAAAGCCAAAAAAGCCATGATGCATTTCAGTCTTGTGAACAGGGTGAAGGGTCAAAAAGTTCAGTAAGTGCGAATTGTTGTGCCAAAGACTCACTGTCACATCCTGTAGAACTTCAGTGTGATGTTCAGACATCAGAAGAAGAGGCAGAAGCTGAGGTTTTTAAGGGAGATGTGAAGGCAACGATTAGGTCGCTGCAGAGTGCAGCGATGGAGCACAAGCTCCCAGAGAAAGAGGATATTGTAAGAGGTAACATGCAGTTGGCTCTGCAGTCTCTCGAGAGGTCTAGTGTTAATGTATCAAAGGGAGACTATAAAGCAGCAATGATATACAGGAATTCAGGAAAAGCTTGTTCAGGAAGCGGCAAGATTGTTAAGAAGCAGGGTGTTGTTGTATCCATGCCTCCCTCTGACACTGAACTGTCTCCTTCGATTTCAGTAACTTTCGAGGAGCCACCATCTGTTTCAAGACAGAATACAACAATCACAAACCCTGTAGCAATCCTAAATGGAAACCCCACACCCTCTCGCTGTGAAGACATAACACCACCCCAACTCCCTCAAAAAGCATGTGAGAAACCACATGGCCAGAAGCCAACTCTCGCACCAAAGCCAGAATGGACAAAATCAACACAGAGTATGCAGCCACCACCTGCACTTGACGCATCTTGCCCCAATGGTGAACAAAGCCCTGTTATTCCACCAAATACCAAGCACAGAATTCAGACCCCAACTGTATCATCATATAACCCACAAAGAACCAGAAAACATGGCATAATATTCCCAAACAGAGAGGCCACAAAGGACACATGTAATCAGAAATCTATTGATGAAGCAATGGAGAGCAGTGTTGAAACTCAGGCCAAAGGAAATGTAGTTCAACCTAAAAAGGAAACTCTGAGTCAAACTGAGACAGAATCATTAAGTTCAGGAACAACAGAAACTAAAATGGACAAAAATGTTGTTCAGAAAATAAATGCAGCGGAGGAGATCCAGAAAAGCATAGAGAGTTATGCAGAAGAAGGTAGGGACGAAATTAATATGGGCTTTCAGACAGCTCTCCAGAACTTTGGGAGAAGAGAGAGGCAGGAGTATGTGTCTGTTCCTGTTTTATCCAAGAAGGTAAAAGTAGCTAATGATATGGTCGAGCAAGAAAAGCAGACCAAGAAAAGTACAGCACTCAAAGAACAATCAATCATTCACGTTTCACCCGACCAGTCCAACAATCAATTGCAGAGGAAAGCTGGCAACATTCCAACAGATCCATGTGCTGCCCAGCCAAGTGCCCTGAATGGCGATCAACAAAAAAACCCAGAAGAGAAAGTTGTTTTCAGGAAAAAGAAAGGAAAAGAGACAGCGGATCAGCGACGACAGAGGCTCTCGGTCCACAAAGAGGAGATCATGAAAGGCAACGTGAAGGCAGCGATGGATATTTTTGAAAATCTAAGAAAACGAGAGGAACTCAAGGTAATACTTTCTCAAGTGCAAGAGATGGAGGGCGATACCAGCGATGTAGATGTTGGATCTATGAAGATGTTATTTGAGAATGTCCCTGCTTGGATTGCCACACCGAGCAGAACCGCCAGGAAAAAGAATAGGAAGGAGGAAAAGAAGGTGGAAATGGAAATGTATGAAGATGACCTGGAGAGCACCTCCTCAGTGGAGACCGCATTCGAAGATCTGGAAAAAGCAAGCAAGGACATAATGGACCTGAAAAACCAAACATTGGCCAAGCTCCTTGACATTGAGGAAGCCATTAAAAAGGCCTTATACTCCGTCTCCAACTTAAAATCTGAATCTGACATTGCAGGGTTATCGGGACTGTTTGATGAATCTTTGAAATCCGAACAAAGTTTCCAGCCTTCCAACAACATCAGGAAAATCAGCATTGTGTCCAGTAAGGCTAAACCCGAGCTAAATAATGAGACGGGTGAAGTGGTTGAGAAAAATAAAGCTGCAAGCCCTTCAAAACAAACCGATGGCATTTCTAACCAAGGGGGCCGTAAACCCCTTATTAGACAAAGCAGTGCTCCATCCTCCCCTTCATTCATCTCCATTCATTCTGCTGCCCGAAAGCAGGCCGAACAACCAAAGTCACCAATGTCAACATTCAAGCCTAGAATGGAGGGAAACTCAAATGGTGATCTCAGCCATACATCAAACCATTTCCAAAGCCCCGCTACACCCAGACGCAAGGTCAGTGTCCTGGAAGTGAAGACTATTCCAGAACCTCCCACTGGAATAATCGGCACCAAAACTGTCAGCGAAACATATGAAGAAACTGATGGTTTTGGCAATTCATTTGTTTCCTCCAAAACATCCACAGTTGTCACCAAACAGTCAAACAGCAAATCGTCTGCGCTGTTCGACGTTGTGGGCAGCCCTGCAAGATATGAAGTCATGGCCTCCCCATTGATGCGAAGAAGTGAACGCAAGTTTTCGGAGAATGTTCTGACCAATAAAAAAGAGGACGGGGCAGTCTTTGTAACATTTAGCCAACCAACTGAAAAGCACTAGAAGCACCACTTTTCCTTTAATAATATACGTTATGCAATCTTTAAAAATAAACGTCATATGAATTATTCCTCTTCGAATGAAAGCATTATAATGTTAACTTATGTCCATGAATTATTTTATACCATGATTATATAGTAAAATGTTAAGTCTTTTTTTTTAATAAATCATTTTAAAACAGCGGATATGTCCTATTGTTTGTAAGTCAAATAAATGTGTCTAGTGACTAAAAGAAATCTGCCTGTTTTTTTTTTAGTTTTTACTTAGTTTTAAGAGCACCAAAAAAACATTGTATTGGGTTACTACCACAGTACTATATAAAATAAAGCTATCAAGGAAAATATATGAATAATTACATTTTAGTCCAGACAATAAAGCTTTACAGAACGAGTCAACACATTATACAACATTTAAGAAAATCCCCCCCAAACTGACAGAAGGATGACCAATAAGCCTGGAGGAAGTTTGTGGAAACAGTGTCACTTGGAACAAATATCAAACACACCCATAGCTGGTAAATATTTGGAGGACAAACTCAAGTCAACACTGTGTTCATAGTTAGAATGGTTAGAGTATAAGCAATGGAATGGGACACAGTGCCTCACAAATGTTATCAGATGTAAGTGTGTAAATGTAAGGTACTTTTATATGACAGGAACATCTAAATGACTTAAACCTTTAGGAGATGTAGCTAAACAAAGGTTGTTATCCCTATAGTTCCTGCTTCCTGCCAACGAAATGTGTTCGGCCTGTTTGACACCAGTCTACCGAATGGAGAAAATGGTGGCCAATAAACGTATCCTACACAATAAGTGTTTCTGCTGTAAACACTGTAAAAAGAAACTGAGGTGAGCCGTCTTAACATATATTACACTTCAAGTCGAAATCAACTAAGCTATTGTAAATAAGTTACTGTAAATCAATTAGAGAAATAATATTCCCATTTTCCCCCACTTTTACCATTATTCATCATTGTTATTATTGACACTAAATCAAAATCCGTAGCTGATGTATGTGTGAATTACAATGTGAACAATTGTAAATCCATAAATAAATATGTTATGTAATTGACAACTCATGCATCAATCAAATCATTAAAGCAAATCATTCCTGATTGATCAGATTTTAAATTCATACATTCTTACCACAACAGACAATGCTTTGTTTAATTGCAGCTTGCACAACTACTCATCTCTACACGGAGAATTCTACTGCATCTTTCACTACCAACAACTATTCAAAAGGAAGGGAAACTATGATGAGGGGTTCGGACACAAGCAACACAAAGACCGTTGGCTTCAGAAAAACACTAAAACAGATGAACCACATGCCAAGAAAGTCCCCAAAATAACACAGTCGAGGTCAAATGTGGCTGAGGGCTTAGAGTCCAACACTAACGTTTTAGCCACCAAGTCAGGCTCCAAAAATCAATCGGGCGTAAAGCAACCCATTGATATTAAGGACAAGAAGAAAATAGTTTGGCCCCCGGAGAAAAAAACAACAATGGCTAGTGTCGCACAGCACACATATATAACGTCCGGTAGAAATAAAATACCAGAAAATGGGAACGTCACTGCATTACCACATAGGCCAACTATTGGGACTTCAAAATATAATGACACTGAGAAGAATGAATTAAATATGGCAAGGGGACAACTAAAGAAAACAGAGGGTGAAAAAAGTTCAAGAAGTTTGAGGTCCTCAGTTTCAGGTGTCAAGCAACCAATATGGGCGCAACATATTAAGTCACCTGATAAACTGCAGCTGATGGAAACAAATTCATGGAAGGTTTCAAACAAACAGGAACTTAAACTCCGAGAAGACATTGATTCAACCCTGGTGGATTCTTCTTCACCTTGCTTAGGAAAGGGCATGGCTATAACTGAGCATAATACAAAGGACATTATTATGAAGGCCACCACCATAAACGGCAATAATTCTACGACTGAAGACCAGAAAACTACTCTAAGTAAAACTAAGAAAAACGTGAGGTTTGCCCCAGATGTTGTTCAAAGCGACCTGTCACCCTCAGAGCTGAATTCAGAAGTAGAAGAAATTGCAGAATTCCATGGGCAGAAATTTATTGATGCATCCGATGTTTACACCAGAAAACCAATGTCTGATTTGAAAATAAAACCTAAACATTTGGCATCTGAGTCCAGCAAAGGCCAGGTAGACAATGAGATAATCCAAAACCCTTATGAATACAGACACAATGAAAAGGCAAACAACACTTCAGACAAAGAGCTTGCCAATGTGGAAACTCATCGAGAGACCCCGAAGAGCACGGAAGTCCTTCATACCAGTTTGAACCGACTACATGAGAAGGGCAGATTGCAGACAGACGATGTGATTGTCCATTCCACAAATGATGAGACAGAAGTGACTGCCCAAGAGACGCCCATGATATCAGATGATACAGAAGATGAATCTGTATGTCACAGCGATTCAGCCAAACACAACAAAATGGAACACCAACAACAAAAATTGAAAAGCGAAGCGAGGACCTCTGAAGATAACACCTCTAAGTCTGAAAAAGGAACCCTGCCGCAGGAAACTGTGGCAGGTGTGAAGAAATCAAATTCTCTGAAAGGTTCTCCTGCACAACCAAATGACAAGAAGACCATAAAAAGGGGTTCTTGGGCCAAGGGAAAGAGTCCTCTGTCTAAACTTTTCACATCAGGTAGAAGTGAAAGTGCGAGCTACACAGATCCTAAAGACCCCAAGATGATAGCGAGCATACCTGGTGGAATCCTGGGAAAATTATTCCAGTCATCAACAGAGAAGAAGATCGAACACACCAAATCTCCCAAAGTGGAAGAACGACAAGAAGCCACTCAAGCAGGAGAAAAATCCGTAGGCAAGGACCAAGGAGTGACAAAGGAAATGGCAAAGGATGAGGGCAAACTTCTAGAGTCACTCTCTGAACAGGAAGCAGTGAAGAAGATGAAAGAAGATACACATACTACTGCTCACAATTCATTTGCAGGCCCTCTTGACATCACAGAGTTGATCCCACCACTCAAATCACCAAGTAGTGACATCACAGCTGATAACCAATCAGACATTACATCTCCAGCACATAGTACTAGCCTAGAACATGCCGAAAGTACAAATCTACTTGTCAATGCACAAAGCAGTGAAATGGTTGATCTATTTGGCATTGAAGATACCAATGGGGAAAAAACAAACGTAACATTTCCACCACACGTGCCTTTTGTAGAAAATACAGATAATACAAACCTATTTGCCAATCCACAAAGCAGTGAAACAGTTGAAGAATCTCTTGAACATAACATGTTGGTCTCACATGAGACAATTGATCTTTCAGCTACTGAAGTTGCCAGTGGAGGAAAAACATATTTAACAGCCCCAGCACATATTTCCAGTGCAGAAAATGCTAATAGTACAAACCTACTTGATAATGCACAATTTAATCCACAGAGCCTTGACCTTTCTGCCATTGCAGATGCCAGTGTGGAAAATACAAACCTATTTGCCAATCCACAAAGCAGTGAAATAGTTGATATTTTTACCACTGAAGATGTCAGTGGTGAAAAAACAAACTTAATATCTTCACCACACGCTACCAGTGCAGAAAATAACAGTAATACAAACCCATTTGACCACACACAAAGCACTGAAACAGGTGATCTGTTTGCTCCTGAAGATGTTAGTGGAGGAAAACCAAACATAACATCTCCACCGCCCATTGCCAATGCAGAAAATACTGATAATATAAACCTATTTGACAATCCACAATCAAATCCACAAAACAGTCAAACAGTCACTCTTGGAGATGCCGGTGAAGAAAATACTGGTAATATAAACCTATTTGACAATCCACAAAGCAGTGAAACAGTTGATCTGTTTGCTGCTGAAGATGGAGCCTGTGGAGGAAAACCAAACATTGCCAGTGCAGCAAATACAAACCTATTTGATAATCCACAGTCAAATCAACAGAGCCATGAAACATTGGATCCATCTCTGATTGAACATGACATCTCTCATAATACCTCTACTGTTGTGCAAGAGATGATAATAGATCCCCATGGGTCCATTGGCCAGTCCCTTTCAGAAGACCCCTTTCAGGAGAAACCTCAAAGCATTTTTGAGGACTTTTCTAGTTCTGGGCCTGACCAATTGTTCATCAGTCCAAATGATACAGACACGTCTGTCTGTATCCTGCAAAATCAAGCGGTTGCTGTACCAGAGTTTGCGGCAAGACCCCTTGGTGACGGATCACCTTCCGATGTGCACCATGTGACTCCTCAGGAAACTGGAGATCCTTTTGGTTCTTCTGACATCAAGCAGATTATTACCTCCACCACCACCGATGACATCATCGGCTTCTCTTTGGGCCACGGCGGTTTGACCAACGAGACGCCCGCTGAATTCACTGACCCGTTCGAGACGTACCAACACCACACAGCTGAAAACGAAGAGGTCATCGGCAGCATCACAGTTCAACCCTTTGTAGGCCCCGATCCCCCGCCTGTAGCTGGGCATGAAAGCCCCGCCACCACAGATCCTTGGAGTTTTGGTTCAAGCTCTCAGACAGGACAACCGGATGTCGACTTTGATATCTTCAGTTCGGAGAACGCTGCTCTTTCTGCACCACTGGTGGGCGATATCTTCGATCAGTGTATTCCTGAAGCCTCTGCCAGCTTCCAGCTTTCAGATGATATCTTTGGGAGTAGCAACACCTCTGCAAGTGGTGAAGATATTTCTACACTCCAGCTGCCCAGTGCAACCAGCTCTGGTACAGTGAGTGACATTCTAGGTTTAGATTCCTCGTCTATTTCAGCCCAAACCATACAGAGCAACCTTTTTATGGGTGACATTTTAACACTAGACACAGGAAACCAATCAATAAGTGACGCAACTACAGTTACAGACTTTTTGGGTGATCTTGGCAGTAGTGCTGAACCAAAAATTGAAAATCCAGCTGCAAACAATAGCTGGATGGATGACTTGTTTGGCTAATATGTGTTGATATCTTGTAGTGCAACCTTAAATGGTTACCACCGAATTACACAGATATTACATTAAATGGATAGCCAACCATCGAATAAGTAAACTAATGTCGTGCAGTTGAATGTTGTTTTTGATCCTTTAACCATTATTTAAATTCAATTTACAATTTACATTTCAAATGACTCATATACCTAGTTTCAGAAAACATACATTTTCACGAGATGAATAGTGCCGAATGAGAAAAGCAAACAATGACAAAATGTGTTATTTAAATTTAGCCTACAATGAAATCTAAATTACACATCATAAATGAATGATTTGTATACTACATAATAATGTATTCTAACAATAATATATAGGGAACAAAGGAAAATAAACATAAAGGTTCTAGCAAACAAAAATAAAAGGTTTAAATTGTTGTTAAATGTATATACAAATATACACTGCAATAAAATCGGATGTAAATAGAATTGCATTGTCCTTCAATTGTTTTATTCCTATATCCCTTCATTATTATCAAATATTACCCAGACAACCATAGGCCAACCTTGTGGACCTGTTAGAGAACAAATAGACAAGTGCAACCTGTTTAATGAGTATGGTTCTGCCTAACCTGATCAACTTAAAGGTGAGGAGCTATGAAGGGTTAGCCAACTGTGTACAATATGATATTGACATTTACTTCATTATATTTGGATTACAAAGCTTAAGTATCTAAATGTAACTGTGGGCTAAATATAAATGAATGGAAATCCCGGTGAGACCGAACATGAACGGGGTGAGAAAGATGTCCGGGCCTATGTTGCCGACGCTGAAGCCAACACGTGAGTAGGCGAGGTTTCAAAGAACAACACCAACTATTGGGTACCCATGATGAGACACAGGTGCATTTAGGTTCACATATTTGTATGGAATTGTAATTACCATTTGACATGGATTTCGTGAAATATTGCATTTCTTACATTGTTTAAATATTAATATGAATGTAATGTTACTGATGAATTCATATTACTTGTACATGTAATACAATTGATTATACTTATGTATAATGTATGAAAAAATTAACTATAGATCTACTTGATGCTGTCGTAGATGATGACATAATTTTGGAAGTACCTACTGGCACCTACAGGCCAGTACCGACACCATAGCTTCTCCTACATCATTGGAAAGAGAGTATAGTATAGTATAGTATAGTATAGTAGGGTATTCAGTTGCTCACCGCTATGTGCCACTAAATCCTAAAAACTGTACCTTTAATTATAATTTCCTTCTGCCTATGAGGCATGAGAGCTTACCAATGAGCCTCTTCCTCCTCTTCAGTGGCCAACACACGCTTATTCGAAGGGGCTTAGATAAAAAATAATAACTAAGTACTCTTACATTTTATATATTTTATTATTTTGTAAAAAAACAAAACAAAACCCAGGTCAGATCACAGGAAACGGATATTAAGCAAACAGAACTTTTGACTTCAGGAAAAATAACATTTACAAAAATTCAGACACAACAGTTAAAATCCTCATACTGTAGTTTTCATCTCTCTCTCTCTCTCTTTCTCTTTAAAAAAAAAAACTAAACTAAACTAACTAAACTACTAACTAGACGCTCAGTCAAAATTCCATGAAACCTATGGCTGACACATACAGCATGTTACAGCTTAAACGGATGAATATTGACTGAAATACAAGGTCAAATGTCGTTTTTTTTCAATATTTCAACTGGGCTTTTTGAAATGGAGGAAGTTAACATATACTGCTAAAAACTACAGGTTCTAAGCTTAATTTTGCGGTGTAGGTTGCAGGGGTTTGAAAGAAATCCAGCTGCCACACACACACACACACACACACACACACCAGACATGAGGCCTGAGTGAGACTTGTCCTGGTGACCGGGAACGGTCTACGTTGCAAACAGAGGACAGCAGTTGTGGTTGCGTGGCGGTGTAACTAGAATTTGCTTGAGGTAATAACAGTACTGGGTTTGTCAGTGGTTCCCATCTCCATCGTGGTTCCATCACTGGAATGGAAACACAGCACAGAGCACATGCAAGTTTACAATCAGAATGGTACTGTTTTGTACAACTGTAGTCCTGGTCAAAGTGTGTGTGTGTGTGTGTGTGTGTGTGTGTGTGTGTGTGTGTGTGTGTGCGTATGACACGACTTGGACAAAGGTGACAGAGCTGAGACCTGCACCAAAAGCTAGACACTTTTGAACAACATTTCAAAATGAGATCAATTATTGATTAGGGATCAGTTGTTACCTCCTCTGCTCCTCTGCCTGTTCGGTGGAGTCGGCCAGCTCTCTCCCCCGGGTCTCTGGGAGCAGGAAGGTGAGGGCTCCTCCCACCAGGGTGAGGCTGCTGAACACTATGATGGGGATGGTCCAGTGGTGGACCGCCAGCAGGTTGAGCAGCGGAGACAACATCCCCCCCACTCTGGACCCTATGGCCGCTAGTCCTGCTGCCGTCTGTCTGAAATCATCATCATCATCATCATCATCATCATCATCATCATCATCATCATCATCATCATCATCATCATCATCATCATCATCCCCACCACTTATGGTGGAGGAGTGAGGCAATAAAAGGCCAACTCGGGACCTCCAGGTGTGTTGTTGTGTTACCTAGAAGACGTGGGGAACAGCTCCTGAATGTAGACGCTGCATATTGTCCCGGCCCAGTTCATTAGGAACCGCCCCATGATCGCCAGCGTGGTCAAAGCGATGGCGTCACCTGTGACGTAACAGAACAGAGAGGACACACACATGGATCAAAATGCACCGTGTTTTCCTTTCCGAGAAACACCTGGAGTATTTACTACTTTAGTAGACGCGCTTGTCTACAGCGGTTTACAGTAAATACAGATGCATGTCATTAAGGAGCAGAGCGGAGGGTTAGGGGTCTCTTGGTCTCTTGCTCTAGGATTCCTACAGGTTAGGCTGCGGACATTGGGGAGCGAGTCCAGTACATAGTCCGGGAGTGGGAACAACATAGTCACTACACTGTCCTGTCCACCAGTACAGTGGTTCTCAAGTGAGGGTCCGCATACCGCTAGGGGCAGAGGCGATTCTAGAGTCTGTGGGGGCCCCAATCAGGCGCGCTGGAACCTGTTTCATGGGGGGGGGGGGGGGCCCTAGCGGCTCGGGGCTCCAAGCATTTGCCTGCCTTGCCTGTTGGCAAGCTGTGCCCCCTGGGGTACTTTGAAGGACTGTAGGGGGTACTTGGACAATTTCTGAAAATGTGTCTTTTTTTAATGATTAAATAACGGTTATGAACATTTACAAAATAATTCAACGTCAATAAAAATGAATGTAATCTGAATACCACTGTAATAAAACGACAGGATTTAGAATACTAACATACAAGTTTGATGTTTGTTCAATGAATAACACAAATCCTAGGTGAAGCACAAGCCCATGTGTCTCACTCAATTGTAAAGTATTTAAACCAGCCATTTGATGTTTTATGTTTACACCAAATCACTTGCGCATACATTATTTATATTCATCTTCATGTTTTGTGCTGCTTGAAAGGGATTGTACACGATTCAAGGTGCAGTTTCCAAGTCTACCGAGTCCTTTGCTTCAAACAGGCCACAGAGTCAAGACGTAACATTCAATCCTTAATTCACTATATGTAAAATCAGACATTCAGCACCGCCTGTAGCCCAAATGGAATGATCCTGTGTTTCGACTATGAGATTGGCAGTCGAATCTTAACAGGCTCCTTCAATCGAATCGTCGAATAGTCGACTATTCGGGGTCACCCCTAGAATGCGTGTTACCTTGGGGAACAGCCAAGATGCAGAGGGACAACAGACCCCCGACCAGGACGGTGGACATCAGGGAGGACCTCCTCCCTGCCGTCTCCAGCAGCCAGAAGCACAGCAGGTGAGCGGGTATCTCTGTGAGACCGAATAGCAGCTGCGTCAGAAAGATGTCCAGCCCAAACTTCCCCACATTTAACGTGAGGCAGAAATAGGAGAGGTTTATTGCAAACCTAAGATTTAATAAGAAAAAGTACAAGAAAAGCCTTCATTAGATAATTTTCTTTGTCTTTTTATTTAATTTATTTCACAAGGACAAAACTTTAAGCATTGACTAATGACTAGTCAATAAAGTTTTCTGGTCGAGGAGCCCCAGACCCCTTGAGTCATACTGTTTCAATTCAGTTTTGTTGAGGGACGAGCCTCATACCCTCACAGAAAGTGTTTGAATGCGAGGTTGCTTTCAGTTTTTTGGACCCAATTTCCATTGAGTCCATTTAAAGAGGGTACAACTTGCCATGCTAATGTTATGATCACAAAACGCTTTCGGAGCACAGGTGATCTGAAGAGGAATCTTATGCCCCCTGTCTCCACAGTCTTATTCTCTGCAATCTATTATGGATTAGATTAGATTAGATTAGATTAGAAAGTCATTTTCAGTAGCAAATATAACATTCCCTGTCTGGGATTCATATAATATAGAAATAAAGATGAAAAGGTAAACATTATATTGGGGATCTGCACACAGCTGGCTATACTTTTTCTTATTTTTCACCTTCGCAATCTCCTGTATCTGCATTTGGCTGACAGCATGTTGCAAAAAGACTACTTCATATAACATTGAAGTGTGTACATTTAACTCACTTATGCTATTATGACCTAATTGTGACTTAACTCACATCTATACAGAAGATGAAACATATCAAAGTATATGAAGAGGTCTAATTATATAGTAGGCTATAATATACTTTTAAGTATATTACAGCCTACTATATAATTAGACTTCTTTATAATTTACTATTTAGCCTACTTATTCAAGTTCAAGTTATGAATAAGTAGGCTAGTCAATAAATTAACAAACAAATAATTAAATACCTAAGTAAGTACAGTAAGGCCTAAATACATATAATACAATACATCGATTAGTAGTAGAGAAACAGTAGGCCTATATTTGTTATGTAAACTTTGCAAGATACCTTTCCCAGTAGTGATTCTGGAACAGTGCGTTTGTTGATTGCTGCTGCCTTGAGTATCAACACTTTCATCTCCTTTGTCTTCCCCCTGTCCAGCAACCACCGTGCTGACTCTGGTATGAACCTTTCAAAAAAGGTAGGTGAAATAACTTTTATTCAAAACATAAATTAGCAACCCGCTAATAGTTGTATTTTATTTGCTCGTCAGCTTCGGTAATGGGCAACATGTGAGCAGGGGCGTAGCCAGGATTTTAGGGCCCCATGAAAGGACAAATTCGGGCCCATATGGTGTGCAGCGCATAGTGGAACCACCTTTTCTTTCGTCATTATATATTCAAATATAGCCTATATATTTAACATTATTTAAACATTATATTGGGAAAATATATCTGCCCACACCTGACTATACTTTTTCTTACTTTTCACCTTCGCTATCTCCTGTATCTGCATTTGGCTGACAGCATGTGCCAAAAAGACTGCAACCTTATATAACATTGAAGTGTGTACATTTAACTCCATATCCTAACAACAATGATGCTATTATGACCTAATTGTGACTTAACTCACGTCTATACAGAAGACGAAATATATCAAAGGCTCCCTGAATTATCATCACCCTGCACCCCTTCACTACGTCGCTGCATGTGATCAATACACACCATATATAAACAACAACCAGGGCCATCGGCGATGCCATGGCCAATTGCGCCAGTCTCCAATCACGGATGAAGAAGATGAGCACTGCAAGAGATGCCTGCCCAAACGCACCGAAGAGCTGCATCCCACACGCTCCGAGAGAGCGCTTAGTCACCCCGATCCACTCAGTAGCTGCAGGGGAGGAGAGCCATGTGGTTTAAGTGGTTCAATAAGATAAGATACAACTTTATTAATCCCCGGAGGGAAATTCAGCAGCAACAGAGGTTGTTGCTGCTGAGAGGTACAGGTTACAGTAAGAGTACAGAACCAAACCAAGATAATAAGAATACAAATAGAAAAATGAATAGACATTAAGATAAAGTACAACACTGAGCAGCAGCAGCAGAAGAAGAAGAAGAAGAAGAAACGTATTGCATACTCAGCACAATGCTGTTGATCCGGAAGCCCCCATACCCAACGCCTGCCCCGAGCTGGGAGGCCAGATACAAGTAGTAGTTGGGACACAGGCCAGATGTTATCATGAATATAAACATGAGCACCACTGGAATCTGAGTGGTCCGTTTGCGGCCAAACCTGGAAGAAACAAATAAAATTGTTTTCATTTATTTATTAATTTTTAAAAAAAATTACAAAATGTTTAGATAATACTTAGTGGCCAATATTAAGTTGTTTATTTTTTGTGATGAATGTCGATGTGTGAAAGATATATAGGATAGCTTACATAGACAATACTTATATTGTCAGGTTGACCCTAAAATCGATTTAAAATTGTACAAAAACATCAATATTATAATAACATCGAATCGCAATATTTACAGAATCGCAATACATATATCGGCACTCAAAAAACGTTGCAATAATATCGTAACGTGAGGTCCCTGCCGATTGTCACCCTTATAAATAACTAATAACCACTGCTAATATGTAACAAATAAAACTCACGATTCTGCTAAAGGTCCAAACAGCAGCGAACCGGTAAGGATGCCGGCCATCAGCGCCGTTTGCGCCACCGCCACCAGGTTGGCCTGGTCACACACTAGATTAAACTGTAGAACCAAAGTTATGAACTATAAAGTTATGAACTTAACACACAACACTTACCAATAACACACTAAGACTTACATCCGTGACTATGGTGGCCCGATACAGGGTCTGGTCGTACACCCATCCGTCCTGGCAGGCGGTGGTCTGGTTGAGGCCGTACTGGCGGATGGAGTCCAGGGTCCAGTCCACCGGGGAGAACATCAGACACCGGCTGAGGGAGCCGTCCGGCTCCCGGGGAACAGTCAGGTTGAGCTGCTCCTCTTCCGTCAGGTTGGGACCGGCCGCCAGGATCCAGTCCGTGTTACAGTGGCGCTTCGGGTCGGAGTCCACAAAGAGGACGCTGGCGAAGTGAAAGGGTACACAAAGGCAGGGGATCCATACGGCTAGAAGTAGGATCTTCTGGAAGAGCCCGAAGTCCCCAGCGGTGCTCAGGATCTCTCCAAAGTCCGCCATGGTGCCAGAATGAATCCTCTGCTCTGAGACGTTACGCAGACGTTTTACGAGACGTTTCTCGTAAAACGAGTCCAACCACTGTGCTCATCATCTAGGTGTGAGGAGGACTAGGACTAGCAGTAAGAGAAAAAAAAAGGAAAAAACAAGCATTGCACAAGAAACATTAGGAAATGAGCCATGAACAAACAAGGCCGCTTTAATGCACGGGCTTACCAGGGCTGAAGCCCAGGGGCCTCCCAAGTTCAGGGGCCTCCATAGGCGGCATTTACGCTGGGGACGCTGGGGACGAGTACCCGCCAGTTTTCGTCAAGATTCATTTTGTACCCGGCAACAATCACGCAACCCCCCCCCCCCTCCCCGTCGAAATTACACTTTTTTTTAAATTAAAATTTTAAAATGATACTCTATAAATCGAGGGGATGGGGGGGCCTACAAAACCTCTCAGCCCCGGGGCCTAACATGAGGTTACGTCTGCATCCGTGCAGAATGATGGTCAATGAAAATGTCTTTATTCTCAGCAAAGCTGAATTCGAATTGTAAAAGAATAACAAGAAAAGGACAACTTCAGCGTCTTGTGGGTGCAAACCTTGTTTCTTAACAAGGCAGTAAAATGATCAGCAGTGAAAAAACAAAACGCGTTTATTGTGGAAACGTCAGCAGGTATAAAACGTTTACATGCAGTATAATTTAATTTCAGGACAAGAGGTTCAATCCAAGGTTATTATAGTTTTGCATTTTTTCATTTTTTTTTTAAATTTCGTTTTAACTTTTTGTTTTCAATTTCAGTTTAGTTTTAATAACTTTTTAAAACGGGTTTGATAGTTTATTATTATTATTTTTTTTAAATGCTTAGTTTAGTTGTTATTTGTTTCAGTGTTAGTTTTAATCTTTTTTTGTAATATGGGGTATTTTTCAGGGGCGAGATTCAAAAAGGGTCCGAAAAAGTATTGTGTAACAAAACAACAACTTTACAAGATGTGTGTCAGTCAGTGTGTTTGTGTCCTTACCCAGAAATAAATTACTGGACACAACTACAACAGTACATAAAATATAGATATGGGCACAAAAAATGTAAACAGTCTACAAGCCTTAAAGGGACTTGAGGCAGGATTTACAAATAAGACTCAATAGTGACACGACGGCCGTTAGGGGAACTGCAGCCAGCAGCCAAGCCGGCGCGGGAGCGCGCATGAACTCTTCACAGCAGAGCAGCTGATTTTGTGGCTGTTATTTACCGCTGTTTTCCTATTCATCCGCACTTCCAGACAGTCACCGGGGCTTCAGAGTAATGTGTCCGAGGAGAGTAGCCCTCTCGGACACACACGCCAGCTATTACCGCTGTTTTATTATTAATCCACACC
>JAOPJI010000135.1:9265255-9275732 GCA_027122695.1 Merluccius productus
CCGCCGGCTGGGGGGCGTGGGGGCGCCGCCGCGCGGCGGGGGGGGGGGGGGGGGGGCGCCCCCCCCCAGAACATGTGGCCTGTGAAGACCGTTGAGACTGTGATTCAAGGCTGTACAAGTGGACTTGACTTGGACCAACGGTGAAGGACTTGTAGCTCCCACAGGTGTACATCAACTGCAGACTGGTTGCATGGGACCCCGCGAGTCTCTCCCAGGACAAGAAGGCCTGCAACTATGTGAAGGAAACCGGCAGGTAGCGACGACTTTAAATCGTCTATTCTCGTCAATACTGTAATCAATATCATCAATACTGGACTCACTGTGGCGACTGAAACTACCTGCATGGTGACTTCTCCAGCTGGGAGCTCCTAGACGACGTCAACAACAGCCACCTCTGCAGCTGCTGTGACTCGTCATCTTGCAAGTCCCGCCACAGAAGGGAAACCGGCTCGGGTACGTCGGCCATCTTGAAATATGTCGATGGTGACGATGATTTGTGTGGTTTGTTGAACTTGTGATTTGTCCGTGAAAACGAATCAGGGGGCGTGGCCCAGAACGTCGTGTTGGGACCGCTGCGCTTTGTGGACCCGGCTGACAAGAGGGGCTCCAGAAACTCGAGACCGAACTCCAAACCAGGTCTGTTATTAAAATGGAGGTCTACGTTAATGTGTCGACCGCTTCTTCTCTTGTAATGCGACCTAGCGGTCTATTTTCTCATCTTTCATAGGAATGCCCCGTCCATCAACGTGACCAACTACTGAGGAGCCCACTGGACATGCAGTCCTCCTGGAGGACCAGAATATTCTGAAATTACACTGAAACATTAAAAAAACATTTTGACACTTGACTTAAAATGTCCTCCTCAATCTCAGTGGTGAAGTGGGTTTAGTGAAATGAGGCGTTATGTGGGCTGACGAGGACGCCAGCGGGCGGCACCAGACTTCTTTGTAGATGGATATAAATCTGTGGCGCTCATTTGAGGAAGATCAATTGTTAATCTTCGAAAAATGCCCCGGATAATTAAAGTAAAAAGCATTTGATGGCCTGAAATGTTTTCCTGTTTATTGGGCAGATGACTTCAGAAGGCAGAAATAAGCCAATGGGTCAGATTTAGTGGCGAGTAGCGGCCTCTCTCAAGATGTGTTGCATGCAAAGACGTCTTATGTCATATAAAGTGTTCTTCTGGTGGTGTATCTTCATGGGGACCATCGTCCGTACGTTCCTCCACTTGCAAGGTTAACGCTGCAATACCCGCGTTTCGGATGTCCAACCGCGTAGCGCCCAAAGCCCCTACAGATGTAGTAGCTAAATTGCAAATCAGTTTAGTAAAATGTGTACACCCAACGTTTTGGTCAACATATTTAATAAATAATACTTTGTAGATGAATAACACCAGTAGTCAAACCTTGAGGGAGCGCCTCAAAGTATAAAAAAAACATGTGATGCTAATTAGCTGCCTTGTTTCTGTGATGACACACCTGAACTCGTTAAGGGAGCGCAGGTGGAAGACGTTGGCTTGATTGTTCCGTTATAAAAGCGTTGGGTTTCCCAGAATCCTTCACTGGCAACCATGGGGCTCTCCTTGATCAGTGTGCTGCTGCTCAGCCTTGTAGCTGCTGCTGTCGTTGTGGATGCAGGTGATGTGTTTTCATAGCATGCATGGCTAGCTTGATGTTTTTTAACTAGCATGCATGGCTAGCTTGATGTTTTTAACTAGCATGCATGGCTAGCTTGATGTTTTTTAACTAGCATGCATGGCTAGCTTGATGTTTTTTAACTAGCATGCATGGCTAGCTTGATGTTTTTGGTCAAATGTTGGTAGCAAAATTGAGTTAGCGGTGTAAAATGAAGCTGCTGCTGGAAACCTTTCAATCCTCTGGTCTTTCTTGCAGATATGAAGCTGGACTGTACACCTGACGCTGTCACGCTGGTCTGGACCGAGACCAGGTCCCAGAGGGACCTCTCGCTGCTGCGGCTTGGCAGCTGTCCGCCGACTAGCATCTCCATCTCCACGAGGGAGGCCGTCTTCTCTGTGGAGTTTGGTGACTGCAACTTCAGGAGGAAGGTGGGTCAACTCTCCAAATATGTTTGGGCAGTGGAACGACTCTTGTGTGTTTTAACTTGAATTTCTGCTCAGGGATTTTAATTAAGTACTGTGTCTCTTAAGGCGACCAAGGATGAACTGGAGTACAGCAATGATTTGACATACGCATCTTCTGAGAACACTAAAGCAACTTTCAGTTATCCTGTAGCTTGTACCTTCGAGAGGTAAGGAGGAATACTCGGCTTTAAGGCAATGGGGCCGCTGCAAATCCCCTGCTGGTGTTTAAGACCCATGATGGTTGCTGGGGGAATAGGGGCAATGGTTGGTCTCCAGAAGTGGTTCTGGTTCTGATTGCATGACTTGGGACTGGTTTCTCATCTACAGAACGATTGACTGGCACCCTCCCATGTATGACCCGGCCTTGCTCCAGACATACGGGGAAGGGGCTCTTGTGTTTAGTATGGAGCTCATGAACGGTTTGTCTTTCCTGGTACTTTTGGGGGTTAATTCTATTCTAATGTCTTGAGGGACATTTTAAGTGGAGCACTTTAAACCTTGCCTCCTGGATAAGTAACGTCTAGCTCCTTGCATTGTGTCCTTCCCATCGTCCACGTTCCATTTTATGCATCGGTAATCTCCGACTCTTTGTTCTAGATGACTTCTCGGGCCCAGCTCCCTCCCGGGCCTTCGCCCTCGGGTCGCTCATCCCAATCAAGGCGACCGTGGCGCAGATCTCCCATCAGCCCTTGCTGCTGCTTCTGGATGACTGCGTCGCCACCCCCTCTCCAGACCTGCGGTCGGACGGCGACGTGTATCCCATCATCTCCAATCACGGGTATGTGGGATTACCAAGCGTCATGGACTTTATTTTTTGCAATCAACAATTTCACCCACTCGACATTCTCCATGTTTTCCGTCACCGTTCAGGTGTCTTATGGACAGCAAGGTCGCCCGCTCGCGCTTCGAACCCCGCTTGGACTCTTCAGAGCTCCGCATGTCTGTGCAGGCCTTTAGGTTTGCACTTGGTAAAGAGGTAATCCCTTTAAACATGGACATTAGACCAGTTATTCTCAAACTACTGCATTTTAGATGTCTTAAAGTGATCAAATGAGTAGGTAAGATGGGGACTGCCCTCTTATAGTTTCTAGAAACATCGGCCGGTGTTGCGTGTGTCTGACCTGCGTTTATGCCACAGGTGTTCATCCACTGTACGCTGAACGCCTGGGATCCCAACGCTCTGGACCAGGATAAAAAGGCGTGTCACCACGTCGCGGGGAACGGGTAAAGCCAGTCTTCTAAACATGACCTTAAAGGTCCCCTAGTTTGCCACATGCCAAAATTGTGATGTCACTAGAGGGCAGTGACATCACAAGTGGGAGTGTCCATCCAGATGTATGATGAGCCTACCAGCTGGACTGATCTATCATATATCTGGGTGGACACTCCCACTTGTGAGCCGCTTGTAATGGCTAATCACACCTGGAGATAAAATGGCAGCTGTTTTAAACTCCAACTCTGCGTTGTCTCCACAGTTGGGAGTTTCTGGACGACCCCTCATACAACAGTCTTTGTGGATGTTGTGACACCAGCTGTACCTCAAGGAAGACTCGGAGTACATCAGGTATGTTTCTGCAGTACATTATGACCAACACCGGCTCACCCAATGTGCTAACTTTATGGGGGGGGTTTTACCAACAGGAGGAATAAAGTACAATGCTGTTCTTGGACCCGTGACACTTGTGGACAAGGATGCTTGACCAGTCGGTAATGATTTAAAATCCTGTTGCTTTGCTTGTATTGTTGGTTTCTCAGGTCTGAAGGTTTTTGTTTTTTCTTTCAGGATTGCCTGTGGTCTGAACTACGCTTTCATTTTAATAAAACCTTTTTTCAATTTCTGTGTCTGGCTCTGGTTAACCTAGTGGGGCAGTACCGTTACGAAATAGTGGTTTTGGAGGGAGAGGAAAGATCACCACTCCATATTAACACTTTCCATCACTATATAATTGACAACATTTGGGATTCGAAGTCATGAGAGACACCAGTGTAACAGGTTGGTTATTTAATAAAAATGAATAGAACCGGTAACACTGGTTTTCTCGTCAGGTGACCAGCGCTAGTCCGTCCGGGCGACTTCATCAGCCCTTTACACAATGTTCAAACCAAGACCTACTCTCTCACTATAGACGCAGTGTGTCTTCGGAAACGTTGAGGCGTAACCGACTCGGGACTTGGACCGACGAGTGGCTCTAAAGGCCAGACGTCCACGCAGCAACCGTACGTGATAAAGTTTTGCGATATTAAAATGACACAGTAGAGAAAAAGTAACGATCAGTTACTGCAGTGGTCTCCACCGGTTCAGCTTCAGACAGGGAAAGATACGCACAGTGACTTTTCTTTCTCAATAGTCGATACTTGAAATGTATTTGGGCCAGCCCTACACAACACGCTTGTATGATGCACTACCAACACTGGATGAACGAATCAGTCGACGTTCGGTCCATTGTGACTGTATAATGTGTATATATATAGTGAATGGTAAAACTGATGCGGTGTTTCTGGATGATTCATATGATCACCAGTTTAAGTGCACCACCCGCAAATGCTAACCATTAAAGCCAACAATCTCAACCTGATTGTCACCCACTGCTAATGGGCGCAGGGTAAGGACTTGTGCTGCGTCGGCTTACGGTCGGCGGTGGGAAGGAAGAACTGGCAAACGCGTCATCTGGACGGACGCTGGCGGTACTTTGTGTTGTGCACTCTGCGTACGAGTGAACATCAAAAACCATAGTTGCGAATGTTGTCCATTTGGAAGAAACGTTTAATTGTCAGGGTTTAACCAACACATTGGTCTGAAAGCATAGCAAGTTGAACATCAAACGTGTCAAATGTATGGGGTGACTTTTAAACTTAAGTTTATATTTTTAGTCCCACCGTTTAAAATTTGGGTGGCCATGTTGAACTGAAATTTGCGACTATCCATTTCATTTGACTTTTCAGAGTTGGCGCTGAACGCAGCCTTGAACTGACCGCTCTTCGCTCTTGAACTGACCGCTCTTCGCTCTTGAACTGAACCTCTTCCCTCACTTGTAAAGGAACTTCTCTCTGTGGTTCTGGAGCTCTGCAAACTTCTCAATGGTCTTCCTATTAAACTCCGGTATGTCCCATGTGAGCTTTTTCTCAATCGACAGCATCGCCAGTGCGTTCAGTCTGTCCTCCGTATCTTGTGACATCGTGTTCCTCAGGAAGGTCTTGATCCTCCTGAGGGTGGAGAAGCATCTCTCCGACTCCACAGCGGTCATGGGGATCGTAATGAGAATACGGGTCAGCTTCACGGTCTCCGAAAACACCTCCTGCAACTTGTTGTCCGTGATGAACTTCAGCAGAGAGGTGACGCTCATGCCGCTTCGGAAATCCTCGTTCTCGTATATGAGGGAGAGCTCCGTCTTCAGCCGGCCCCGGTCCAGCACGGGGTACGCCGCCACCGTTCTCTTCAGCGCCGTCACAGGGAAGCACGCGGCGTGCTCCGCGAACCGGTTGCTCTGCAGGAGCCTGGCGGCGTAGAGGTGCTCGGTGAATGTGAAGCGGTCCTGGGCGTTCGCGGAGATGATGTCACACACCTCGGTGAAAAAGGAGAATTTACACGGGTTAAAAAAAAAGAGGTGTCAATCAAATTTAGTGTTGCGTAACGCCTACCAATAATAACCGGATGGGAATAACACAAAGACAGCCAAACCTGAATTACCTGATACGCCTGTAGTCTTCGAGCATCATGTCCTCCTCTGGACTGGGTGGCGGTAAACTTCTCGCAGAGCTCTGGCACAGACTCCCGGATCTTCGCCATGACAGTGGTGAACACTTTGGTGGCGTTCTGCACTTTCGTCGCGTCTATGCTCCTCAACTGCAGTTTGGCGAAGAGGACGTTGACGCAGGGCATGATTCCGGAGAACAGCTCGAGGAAAAAGAGGAATTCGTTGTCCTCCAGCATCCGGATGAATCCTTTGGCCTCCCTGATGGTGATCTCGTCGAAGTGGGACGAGTATTGAATGGTCTGAAAGCACTCCAGCAGGTCGTCCACGTGTTCGTGGACGGTGTTGACCAAGCGGAAGTGGAAGTTGCACGGCGTCTGGGGCGCGTGCGGCCGCCGGCGCGCCACCGTGTCGTCGAACACCTTGGTCCTCTTGGGCGACCTGGAGAAGAAGGACGTGAAGCCGCTCAGGTCCGAGAAGAAGACACGAGCCTGCGGCACCGCCGACGCCGCCTTCTGCATCACCAGGTTTAGCGGGTGAGCGTAGCAGTGGAGGAAATGGGCGTTCGGGTACACGTCCTGGATCATCTTCCTCACGTCGCCCGTCACGCCGCGCATGACACTCGCTCCGTCGTACGTCTGGGAGACGAGCTTGGCCTTGTCCGCGTCCGGCGGGAATATGAGCCCCAGGTTTTCAAGCAGCGCGTTCCCGATGGCGTCCGCCGTGGCGCCCTCCTCCATTTTGAATAAACTGAAAAACCTCTCCTGCACGGCGCTGCACGCGTCTATATATCTGTAGACGACGACCAGCTGGCAGTGCGTGGAAACGTCCGTCGTCTCGTCGGCCTGCAGGGACACAAACTGCGCGTTCTGCAAGTCCTGGATGATGTGACCCTGCATCACGTCCTGCATGCAGTCCAGCAGCTCGTTCTGGATCGCCTTGGCCGACCCTTTAAACACCGTCGCCTTCTCCAGGTGCTCCTTCATGGCGACGTCCAGCTTGGACACAAAGTCAACGAGTCCCCTGAACACGCCCGGGTTCTCCAAGGACTCGGTCTCGTCCTGGCCCCTCAGCGCCAGCTCGAAGGCCCCGCAGAACTTCACGCAGTCGATGAGCTTGGACAGCGTCTGCCGGTTGTGGTCCACCTGCAGGTTGTGCCTCAGGATCCCGGCGTGGTAGTCGTGGTCCAGCTGCTTGGCGATGTTGGCCCGGCCGAGCATCGACAGCTTCAGCGACGCCTTAATGTGGGCCTTGCCGATCTCGTGCTTCTTCACGCGCTCCGAGAAGTGCTTCAGGTCCGTCATCCCCTTGACGGTCCAGGCGAAGTCCGACTGGCTGTGCCCGCCGCCGAACAGGATGCAGGGGAAGCAGAACACGGCGTTCCGGACGGGGCAGCCGCACAGCCAGGACTTCTTCTGGTACCAGGCGCTGGTGAAGTGCCGGGTGTAGGTCTTCCCCTTGGTCGTGATCTGCTGGGAGGTGCGGAGCGCCGGCTGGTCCGGGCCGAGCTCCTTTATCCGCAGTTTGTCCTCCAGGCACATATTTTTGAACGGGTTTTTGAACACGGAGTCGACGCTGTTCATGTTGGCGGTCCGCGGCGTCGACCACCGCGCGTACCTAGGAGGACGAAGACCACGCGTACCTAGGAGGACGACGACGACGTCCACCACGCGTACACAGGAGGACGACGACGTCCACCACGCGTACCTAGGAGGACGAAGACCACGCGTACCTAGGACGACGACGTCCACCACGCGTACCTAGGACGACGACGACGACGACGTCCACCACGCGTACCTAGGAGGACGACGTCCACCACGCGTACCTAGGAGGACGACGACGTCCACCACGCGTACCTAGGAGGACGACGACGACGTCCACCACGCGTACCTAGGACGACGACGACGTCCACCACGCGTACCTAGGACGACGACGACGTCCACCACGCGTACCTAGGAGGACGACGACGACGACGTCCACCACGTACCTAGGAGGACGTCCACGCGTACCTAGGAGGACGTCCACGTGTAGCTAGGAGGATGACGTCCACGCGCACCTAGGACGTCAACGCGCACATAGGAGGACGACCACGCGCACCTAGTTGAGGTTAGGACACATTACGGACTCAAAACGGGTTGCGCCGCACAAATACGGTTTTTTTTAAACGGGGGTAAACCGGCAGTTGGCGACAAAAAATAATTTGCTAAATTAAGATCCTCATGTGGGGGGGGGGCGTTCCCGCGCAGGATCCCCGCGCAGGATCCCGCCCTGCTCTCACGTATTACAACATATCGACACCGCCCCGCGGGGTTTACCTGGTGGTGTTTTTCTAGCGCACAGCTATTTTAAAAGCACACGAGTGTGGAAGACAACGGCTGAATTCCCACTTATCCATGCGTCGCCCCCCACCTCCTTTCAAGCGAGTTGACTTCCGTGTTTACATCGTCGCTGATTGGCTAGAATTCTGTCGTCTTCTTCGCTTTGGGTCCCCGCAGTTAAACCGCGTCGCGGCGCGTCGCCGCCACCCGCAGGACTGTGGCGGTATTACACCGACCACGCGCGAGTACCAAGTATACATGTTCACACCTTCGGTATATTTAATGTTACGCAGCTTATGAAGAAGTATTCCGTTTCAAAAGGGGAAATATTTTAATATTGCTTTACTGACCAATATTGTTCCGTTACCATGGTTACAAGTCGGTTGCACATTCAACAGGTCCAGTTTTATAATCCGACATGCAAACACAATCCTTCGGGGAGTACTGGGTTAGGCCAAATAACACAAACAAGTCATCTTTTAAATGCTTTATTTTAAAGTAAATAAATATTTTCCTTCTGTTATTTCAATTCTTTCAGCCAAAACAGGCGATGCAAACTCCGTCAGGAAGAGTGTGAAGAGAACAGCGTTGAAGCGTAGCACGTGTTGATGCTAAAGCAAATTAAATCCATTTTAATTTAAACTTAATCTTAATTAAAGCTTCTTCTTGCCAAATTAAATTATATTGCTGGAATTGGAGGGGAACACACAGCTATGCAAAATTAACCGAGAACCGACGGGGGGGGTTCTCCATTCACCCCAAATACAAACACTTTCCAGCCCAGATCGGTTGAACCTTTCCATTCCCCTGTGGCGGTGAAACGCACCAAGTCTTAACGGATCGACCAATCAGCTCTCTGGACCCACACACGACCTTATACGGCCAGAAAAGGTCACATGACCCGACACGGCGATATAAGCTCCGATGACCTTATATGGGCGTGGCCCTCCACTCCTTCCCCTCAGTCAGTGCTCGGGGCTGGTGCACGAACACGCTGTACCGGACGCCCTGATTGGCCGCGGCCCGCACGAACCCGCTGTTGGCCGTCATGGTAACGGCCTGCAGCGAGTCGCCGGTGCCGAAGATCATCAGCGAGCGGGTGTTGACCTTGGCGCTGGCCGTGAGGCGCCGCGTCCGCTCCGACGGCCGGTCCGGGACCACCCGGACCCGGGCCAGCAGCTCCTGGGCGCGGGCCTTCTCGCCGGGACCCCCCAGGGTGTCCAGGATCACCTGGAAGTCGTCCACGGCGGAGCGGCACGCGTACAGCTCCTTGCCCAGCATGAAGGCCTGGAGCCGGGGCAGGACCTGGTGCAGGCGCTCCTGGGCCGCCTGCTCCGTCAGAACCTGCTCCCGGAAGGTGAAGTGGCAGCGGCCGTGGCTCAGCGACGACACGTAGCTGATGAGCGTGGTGATGTCCAGGTTGGCCCGCTGGCACGCGTCCACCTTCACCTGCGTGGGGAACGCCAGGCTGGCCACGATGGTGTCGCGGTCCACCCGGGTCTGGCTCAGGTCCGCCTCCTCTTCGTCGTCGCCGCCGCCGTCATCATCGTCGTCGCCGCCGCCGTCATCGTCGTCGTCGCCGCGGTCTTCCTCGTCGGGTTCAGTGTCGGCCGGCGTTCGGTCCTTCTCCGCGCCGACCGGCTCTCCGTCTTCCTCATCGCCTTCCTCGTCCTCCTCCTCGTCCTCCTCGTCGTCGCTCACCGCCGGCACGGCGTTCACCGCCACGATGTCGCCGCGCACGGACACGCCCATCTCCCGCAGGCGGTCGGCCATCGGGCTGGACACGCCGTTGTAGAAGGCGAAGATGATGTGCGGCTTGCTGTACTGGATGGGCTGCTGCCCGCTGGCGCGCACAAACTCCTCCGCCTGGCTCACGATGCTGCGGTCGCCGTACTGGCCCCGCCCCTGCCAGATGCTGTGCAGCGCCTCCGCCTTGCGGCCCACCGCCTTCACCCACGTGTGCCCGCCGTTGGCCACCACGTCCACCACCAGCGACTGCTTCCCGCCTCCGCCGCCGCCCGCTCCGCCGCCGTCGTGGTCATCCTCGTAGGCGAAGACGTGCAGCAGGGAGACGACGTCCTGCAGGCTCTCGGCGGCCTCCACGATGGCGCGCAGGTGGGTGAGGTTGGTGCTGTGCAGGTGGGACTCCTTCACCTGCACGGCGCCGCCCTTCACCTTGGTGAGGAACTTGAGCTCGGCGCGCAGCTTGCTGCACAGCTTGGCGCGGCCCTCCACCGGCTGCGGCTGCCGCTGGCACAGCTGCTCCACCCGCCCCAGCAGCTCCTGGGCGATGGCGATGCGCTCCTGCAGCATGGACTGCATGGCCATGGTTGGTGCATGCTTTCTGGGGACAAAGACTTGTTACT
>JAOPJI010000135.1:9311957-9322912 GCA_027122695.1 Merluccius productus
CCTCCATCACCCCTCCACCCTTCTGTCTCTCCTCCATCACCCCTCCACCCTTCTGTCTCTCCTCCATCACCCCTCCATCCTTCTGTCTCTCCTCCATCACCCCTCCATCCTTCTGTCTCTCCTCCATCACCCCTCCATCCTTCTGTCTCCCTTCTTCTCCCCCCCTGCACATTGATGACATGCATCTGAATTCACTGTAAGTCCACTTCAGATTAAAAGCGTCTCCTAAATCCTAAATGGATAATTCAGCAACAATCTTGCTCTCATACTTAGTTGTTTATTTTTACTCTTTAGTTTTAATATTTATTTGTGCTCTCTGTAGTATTATTATTATTATTATTATTATTATTATTATTATTATTATTATTATTCTGTAGTTTTTTTCCCTCTCACTTCCATTTTTATTTTCCTATTTTTAATAATGTTAATCTGTATTATAATGTTTAATCAAAAGCCGTGCTAGGGACACGTGTCGTGAATTAGCGTTGGCTAAAAACACGATGATGCATCAGATGACTGGTCAAGATGATCTGTGTCTTATGTATCTGTCCCTACTCAAATAAACCCTCAATAAAATAGTAAATAGTAACTAGTAACTAGTAACTAGTAACTAGTAACTAGTAAATAGTAACTAGTAACTAGTAGGGTGTCCCCCTAACCGACAGTATCTCCATCGAGAAATACTGAGGAAATGTCGCAGACAGTCCGGAAGAATGTCAGTTCATTAGGATGCAATGAGGTTCTCCGGCCAGCGGGGGGCGACCCGCTGCAGGACCGCCAGGCCGGAGCCGAGGCCCGGGAGCGGGCAGTGAGGCTGTGAGGCAGTGAGGCTGTGAGGCAGTGAGGCTGTGAGACGGTGAGGCTGTGAGACAGTGAGGCTGTGAGACAGTGAGGCTGTGAGACAGTGAGGCTGTGAGGCAGTGAGGCTGTGAGACAGTGAGGCTGTGAGACGGTGAGGCTGTGAGACAGTGAGGCAGTGAGGCTGTGAGACAGTGAGGCTGTGAGGCAGTGAGGCTGTGAGACAGTGAGGCTGTGAGGCTGACCTGTGTGCACGCGGCTGTGCTGCAGCAGCGAGGCCTTGAGGCGGCTGCGGTAGGGGCACAGCTGGCAGCCGTACGGCTTCTGGCCCTGGTGGACGCCCATGTGGCGCCGCAGCGTCAGCCTGCTGGAGAACGTCCTGCGGCGCAGGAAGTGGGAGAGCCGCGAGTCAGAACCTGAACCCTCGTCACGTATGAAATGGTTTTATCAATAAAGCTTTGGTGTTTGTGACGGCGTGCGGCGGACCGGTCGCAGAGCAGGCAGCACATGTCCCTCCGCGCGTCGCTCTCCGCGGGGGCCTTCTTCTTCTTCTTCTTCTTCTTCTTCTGTCCGGCGTTCCTCGTTGGGCTTCCTGTCCGCTTCCTGGTCCTGTGTGGGTGGGCGGAGTCTGTCCCATCGTGGCCCCGCCCCCTCCTGAAAACACAGAGTCCAGGTTGAGACAGCTGAACTTATCGCACACTTGGGCTACACAACGTGACAAATCACGTCACCGTTAACGACTAAAGAACGACCAAGTAACCATGACGACCAACACAATAACAACTAACATCACAATGCTCCTATGCTTCCAAAATGGCGGCAAGACGCCCTCACCCGGTTGGTCGGTGAGAAGATGGCGGGGGGGGCGTGTCCGTCGGTCTGGACGAGAGGCGGCCATCGGACTCGACCGCGGGTGCGTCTGACGACAGAAAAACTCTTTAGAAATATAAATATAAACTTTTAGAAATATAAAATAATCGACAATCTGGATTTGCTGGCTCGTGTTTCCATAACCCCGTCACCATGACAACCATGTGGGTCACGGACTCCAACCATGTGGGTTCTGTAAACCACAGCTGTTTAAAACTGATGGGGGACAACCGCTCCCTCCTCACCTCGGTAGTGACAGAACACGCGTGTGTGCGTGTTTGTGCGCGTGCCGTCTGCGCGTGGCTCGGACACGCGTGTGCGTGTTCCGGACGCGTGTCTGTCTTTCCGCGCGTCGTGCTTACTGGCTGCTTGTGTGGCGTGCGTCTCAGGCGAGCGTCTGTCAGGTGTGCGCGCGTGATCTTCTCCGGCTCGCCGGCTCGCTCTCTCGGAGCGCTGGCACGCGCGGCAGCTCGCCGCCGCCACCGCCGCCTCGCCGCTCTTCGTCCTTCCCTCCCTCCTCATCCTCCTGCCACACCGTCGACACCCGCCGCTCGCCACTGCCGCCGCCGCCGCCGGCCTCTCTGCGGCGCTCGCTCCCCGCGGGCCGCCCGTCCCTCCGGACCTCAGGGCGTCGGACGGCGGCGGCCGGGCGGGGGGCTCCTCCTCCTCGTCGTCTCCCGGATGGGGGGGGGCGGCGGGCTCCGGGGCGGCCGGGGGGGCGGACGCCTTGGGGGCCTTGGAGATCCGGCAGAGACCCAGGGTCATGAGGTGGGCGGACTGGGCCAGCTGGTCGTCCAGCTGGTTGGCCGGGCGGGACATGGGGCAGGCCAGCGGCTCGGAGCAGGCGCCGTCCGAGCACGCCTTCAGCTGGAAGATGTCCGCCTCCTCTTCGTCTTCTGCCCCCTCCTCCTCCTCCTCCTCCTCTTCGTCATCGTCGCCATCTTCATCCTCAAACAGAGTGCTGACCTGGAGGAAGGAGGGACCGAAGGGTCAAGACGGACTCTAGTCCCGCTCGGACTACAACAAAACGCTTAGATTAAGAAGTCTGCTTAGAAGGACTGAAAGTGGACCTCTAACCTCGCAGGTCTCCGCCACCTGGAGACCGCCGCCGCAGCTCGGACCCAGGCCCATGTCACATGACCGCGGGCTGATGCTGGGCAGGATGCCGTACATGGGCAGCAGGAAGGCCATGCGCCCCAGACCCATGTGGTCCATCGGGTCGTCGTCGTCGTCGTCGCTGTGCTTGGACCCTGACCCTGTCAGGTCGTGCTCCAGGTAGGGAGAGTCTGGGGCGCGGGGGGCCACCTGCTCCTCCTCCTGCTCCTCCTCCTCCTGCTCCTGCTCCTCCTCCTGCTGCTCCTCCTCATGCTCCACCTCCTCCTCCTCAAAGCCGGAGGAGGTCATCGCGGGGGGCAGGTCGTCGTGGGAGTCCAGCAGGTGGGTCCTGATGTTGGCCTTCAGGCTGCTGGTGAACTGGCACACCCTGCAGCGGTACAGCTCCACCAGGAAGGCCTCCACCAGACCGGCTCCCGGGGCGTCCAGCCCGTGGACCGAGCCGCAGTACAGGCTGGACGTCACGTCGGCCCCTATGACGCTGACCGTCACCGGGTTGATGTCCCGGTACCGCTCCTTCACGGAGCGCATCGTCCCGGTGGGGAACCGGACCGGTTCAACGGGGGCCAGGGGAGGCGGGACCGGTCCGCGTTTATGCTGCTTCACGAAGACGTGGTCCCGGTCCCATGGTTTGGACCCGGGTGCGGGACTTCACGTCTCCAAGCTCACGGCGAGTTTAAAGGCGGTTAATGACGACACGGGACACGTTGTGGGCACACTGTGTGGCCCAAACGTAAACATGTCAACTCTTCTTCTTCTACTGCTACTGCTTTTCTTCTTCTTCTGTTTCCTCCGTTGGAGGACCGCGGCGGTGGCGCCCCCTAGCGGACCGCCGTGTAACGTCTCCTGGGATTTTATGTATTTATTGGTTTCAGTGTTGGCTATTTTCTTTCTTTCGTTCTTTTTTTAAAACTCGCACTAAACACTAAATGTCCCATTGAGTAAATATAACATAACATCCAAGTTAAAAGTAGCCTTCGAGGAGGTTTGCTTGACAGTCAGCGACACTTGTCCTCATACTACAGCAACAACAATTAACATAATCGCTATTCTTTATTGCAATATAAATAAAGACTTGAAACGGGTATAAAGGACGGCAAGAAACGTGATAGGTTCAACTTCGATGCAAATACAGACATGATGTAACTAATGTGTTACTTCTGGAGCAACCCGTTCATACTTTTTCTGTAGAGTTTTGTTTGGGTAGCCTCGCCCGGAACCGGAAGTAGCTCTTTCTTCCGGTCCCGCCTACTAGACCACGTTTAAAACAAGGCGGCTTCGCGTTGTTCTTCTAGTACAGACGAACCAAACAGCATTGGAGGTAAGATTGTATCGCAGCTTATTAGTAGTAGCATAGCAATAGCAATAGCATAGCATAGCAGAACCATTGTGTGTGTGTTGGTCTTTTTAGAGGCCTTGTAGTTGCTATCCCTAGCTCTAGGCTAGGTAGCATTAGCTCATCATGTCCACAGAAGGCTGCTCTGCTGGAGTTGGGAAGCGGTGACTGTTGTACTGGTCGATGTTTTGGTCTTCCTCAATTACCGCATCGGTAATCGTCCTCGTGTGTTCAAGTTGTACGACCTAAACCAGCCCCTAGTGTCGGTAGTGTCGGTAGGGCTAGCTATCCGTCCTGCTGCAGAGGAGCAATAACAGACCCACTACCGACACCGGGTTACTACCTGGTTTACTACGGGTTTACTAACTGGTTGGATCTGTCCCCCCCCCCCCCCCCCCCAGCTACCATGTCCATGGACCAGCTGTCCTCGCATGTCTCCCAGGACCGGCCTCCTGGACCTGGTCCCTCAGCCTGGTGGGGGAGCACACCTGGGGCAGGTAGGCCCTCCCTGAAGAAGCACCATGGCTGACTGCGAGGGGAAACTGCTGGCGCGATTGGCCGCCCGGTAAGTGCAAGTTATCTTGTGTCTTGATTAAGTCTAGGCTCACTTTGATGCTACGAAGGCCACAATGTCCATGACTAGTTTATAATGTTAATAATTCCACAACATGGATGCCAAGTGACAATGAGGGCATATGAACCACGTGTGCTTAAACGCCCTGGAAATGATGTAACAAAAGGCCGAATGAAGCCCCTCCCCCGAGCAGTCTGTTCACAGTGGGGGGGTGCAGTGACAAAAACTGGACCGAAGCGTTGATCTGATCCAGGCAGCCGACGCATCAGACATCTCTCCAGTATGCGGTGGAGATTCTCTGTTCTGGTATTTCATCAAAGTGTTTGGTTTCTGTACAGGCGGTGATGCTGTGGCTGACGGAGCACATTTTCCCCAGAGGAGGTGAGTTGGTGTTTCGCTGGTGGTTTTGCCCTTCTCCGTCTGGGTACTGGTCTGGACTCTGATAAGGGTCTCTATAGTGACCCACTGCTGGGATAGGATGTAAACAAAAGGCCGAATTATAGCGCCCTCGCCTGGCGACGTGTTTGCCAGTGCAGGGTTGCAGTGACAAAAACCGGACCGAAGCGAACGCTGATCCCAATTAACACCCACAATAAATTAATCAACCGCCGGCCTGATGACGGCTCCATCAGCTCTGAATATAGCATTGGATGTGCGCTATGTCGTCCTAACCGTGCTCTGAATATATCCCCAGGTACCCGACCCTGGTTCAGATCTCCCCGTGAGCCGGTACCCCGAATCACCAAACCTGATGTGCCGTGAAGGATATGACGCCCTCTGGTGGGGAAGTGCAACGTTCGAGTCGGTTGCCTTGTAAGTGATTTGTCCATCTACCAGCCGAACAATGTTTCTGAACAGTGGCAAGGGTTTGTAGGAGTAAGGCATTACCCATAATGCATTTTGTCAGATGTTTGCCATTCAAGGTGAAATGTGTCGCCCATTGTGGCAATTCATGGCAAAGTTCAATAATGAGAAACTGTCTGGAAATGATGTAACGAAAGGCCGAATGAAGCCCCTCCCCCAAGCAGTCTGTTCACAGCGGGGGGGGTGCAGTGACAAAAACAGGACCGAAGCGTTGATCTGATCCAGGCGGCCCAACGCTGCGTCGCTATTATGGGCCTCAGTTCCTCCACCTCATATTTCCTATGCCTTCCATCACAGGGCCGGTGTCGCCCACCAGGGGGCGCTGGTGTCGCCCACCAGGGGGCGCTGGTGTCGCCCACCAGGGGGCGCCGGTGTCGCCCACCAGGGGGCGCTGGTGTCGCCCACCAGGGGGCGCTGGTGTCGCCCACCAGGGGGCGCTGGTGTCGCCCACCAGGGGGCGCCGGTGCCGCCCACCAGGGGGCGCTGGTGTCGCCGGAGGTGATGGGAGACCATCGTCTGAAAGGAGGTGAGTTGTCAAAGACAAGCCAGTGGTCTACTGGGTTTTAGTTCTCGTCTATACTGGGGTTTCCATGGTTACCCGCTGCTGGGACGTGATGTAAACAAAAGGCCGAATTGTAGCGCCCTCGCCTGGCAGCTTGTTCTCCGTGCGGCGGACGCAGTGACAAAAACCTCGACCGAAGCGTGATCTGATCCCAAGCAGATGCTGGACACGTGCTGTAATCACCATTTTGATTATTATTATTATTTTAACTGCTTCTCTGGGCTGTTTCATTTGCATGTTCTTCAGACCAAGATGGCGGTGAACCCTGATGACTGCCCCCCCCTCCAGTCCCCAGAGGAAGCTTCTGGCAATGCACTGACAGCGCTCCACGCTGACACTCAGATTGGCGCCGTACATGATCTCCATTACAGAACCTGCATGGCGTTGTGAACCACCGCTGTGACACCAACGTTACGTGGCTCCCCTTGTATCCACGTTGGGACAAATGTAATTTGTTTTTTCTGAAATGCTGAATGTGTTCTGTCAACCTCTGCTGCTGTAATGCCTGAATTTCCTTGTGATATTAAAGTCACTTCATTACAAGTCTCTCTGTTTTTTTTCTTAATATAAATGTCTCCAGTAAGGGGTCCAGTGTGTTCTTCTTCTAGATGCCAATGCTGCAGCACATTGGAGCGAAGCTGAGGGTTTTAAAGACGTCTTGGAAGAGGCGTCCACGTCTCCATCTGACTGAATTAATCACGCCTTATTAGTGACTTGCTCCAGGTTGCAATCAGACGGTAAACAGGGAGTCTAATGGACTGCTGTAAGACCGCCAAGGTTTCTGGGTAGTGTAGTTTTATTTCCCATGATGTGGTTACAACATTGATTTTTCAATGCTGGTGTGCAAATTATGCACTTTGTATTACATATGCAACGTTCAGTTCCTACAATGCATCAAATCCTCAAACCCAGTTGGGTAAATGAACGTTTATTATGTTAAATATTAAAATCATGTGACATTTTTTGGGGTCTGTACCAAAGAAAAACATGTATTCATACATCTGAATAAAAACAATTGTAGGCCAGGGATGTTGGATATGGTAAACATGTTACCATATTTCAAGTAATTGTTCAGCCCTAGTTAAAATATAATTTTCCCTTTTCTGACCGCCTTGCTCCAGTTCTGTCAACTTATTCTGCTGATGTTCACCGCTGGTGTTGAGGTTTTATGCACCCCCCCTAGGCAGAGTATTAATCTGCCTATGGGGGTCTGCTGGTCCGTCTGCTACTGGAACACTAGATCAAGTATTTATCCATCATGCCTAATGGCCAATATGATTAATAGTTGTCATCCACGGCCATCCTCAAACTCATAAGTAGACATTACAAACTATTGATTTAAAAAAAAAAGGTTTAAAATGTAAAACTCGAGGGTCACAGATCTGCACAGCAGAGCTGTTGTATTATAATATAATGGGCCGGCTGCAGATTACCGCCCCTAGCGGCCGAGCGGGTACTGCAGGTGGTGAATGACCCCGGAAGCGGTACCGGACGGACGAACTGGGGAAGTTCCCGCCGCGGTCCGCCACAAAGACCAGTGAACCGGGACCATGGAGGAGGACCACCCGTGCCAAGCGGTAATACACCAGCACCACTTTATGAAGTCCGCGTCCCGGTGCAGCCGTGGTTCTAACGGGGGTCTAGATGATGTGGTCTTGATGGGGAAGTTATCCCCACCTAGTGAACTAGGGACTACTTTGTAGCGCGGCGGCCGCAGTACGCCTCTACTGCACTACATGTCCACTCTTCACCTGCGCCTACAGCCACTTTTAACACTGTTGGCTTCACCGAATCCGTCGGATCCGATCGTGGAAATGTGTTGTTTTTAGTTGGGGCTTTAAATGTCTCCTCGGTACCGTTTCCGGTCCTTGTTGTGGTTTTCCCTCAGGTCCGTCCACGACACGCGTGTTAGGACCGCCGCTGCGGTGGTAAAAGTAGAGCGTTGGGTTTAATTGGCGGAGGGATCGTTATTAGTGCTGTGAGTGTGGCAGACCAGGGGCGCCGCTAGAGATTCGGGGCCCTATGAAGGCGTATCATACTGGGCCCCCCGCCCTCCAATTAAAGTCTGCTCTGGGGGGCCCCTGGCGGTGCTGGGCCCTTGGGATCCTCCCAACTTCCCCAGAGTTGCGTTGTGAAATGTATCGGCGTTGCAGCGGCTCGCTGAGCCCCGAGGCCCCGCCCCCCGGACGCTACGGCACAGAGCGTCGCTTGTTTATTCAGTTAATTAATATTGAACTTGTCGCGTGTTCTCCAGATATGCGAAGGACAACAGCAGACCGAATTCCTCGCTTTATAGTGGGATTATCAACAGGAAGGTGCATTCTGCAGTCATACGGCTATTTAGTTAATTATCACACTAACACTTTTATCCAAAGCGGCTTTCAGTGAATACAGATGCATTTCATTAAGGAGCAATGGATAAAAGTGTGGGTACTGGGTTGCGTTGCGGCGGTCAGTGACATCCTGTAATATTGTAGTCTTTGTGCGGTACCAGCTGTGGGAGCAGGGAGATGGTGTCCGGCGGGTCAGATGCTGTCGCTCAATCAAATCAACAAGTTTCACTTTTTTTTAACATCCTGGTTTTCCTCTAGTCCTGTCCGGAGTCTAATCTGTGGTTTTCTACTTTCAGGGAACCGAAGCCAAATTCGACAGCATCCAGATTAAAACAGAACCGGACTCGGATGAGACCGGGTACGGACCGGATGAGACCGGTCCGTACCCGGTCCTCCGGAGGCTCTCAGTCCGACTGACGGACTGCAGCTCCTGGCTGGGCGTGCGGGACAGCATATGTCTTGGTAAGGAATCGGCTAATTAAAAAGTTACAAAATACAGAGAATACATTAGATTAAAAAAAAAATCCAAGCAAAACTATTTTAGATAAAACAGAATGTGAAACAGAAAAGGCAAATAAATAGGAAGTTGGGAGTGAGGTGACTTCAAATCATTCCCAAGATAAGGAGTTGTCTCGGTTGTGTAGTATGAGGCGTTCAAAGTTTGAAGAGGCAGAGACTCCATTCTCCAAACTCACCTGCCTGTTTAAGAGACTAGACCGGGCGGGTTCTAGTCTAGACCCCCTTTCCGATCTGGTCTTGGACCTTTCACCCGTGACCCCTACAGGACAGACTAGCAGCTGAACTGAAATCAGCCCCGTCTGTGCTCCTCCTGGGCTGAGGGTTGAGCTCAAAGCACTTTAAACTCTAATCTTTCATTTGCACTATGTCCTTTTAAATATAGTATTTTATTTCTTTCTATTCTTCTGTAGTTGTTTTTATTTTTATATTTTTATTATTTTACTGTTAAATGTGTGTGTTATGTAAAGCGCATTGAGTTTCCATTGTGTCTGAAATGCGCTGTATAAATAAAGCTGCCTTGCCCTGCAGGAGACCACCCGGACCCGGACCCGGACCCGGGCGCGGGGAGGCGGAGGAAGGGAGGCGGGGCCACCAACATGGGCCGCAAGATGTCCTACTGCTCCAAGTGCGGGAAGGGCTTCTACAAGCAGTCGCACATGGACGCCCATCGCCACGTCCACCGCGGCCACCAGCCCAACCAGTGCTGGCAGTGCGGCAAGACCTGCCCCAGCCTGCTGAGCCTGGTGGTGCACCAGCAGACCCACGGCCGCGAGGAGCAGTACCGGTGCTCCCACTGCGACAAGACCTTCGTCCTGAAGCGGGACTGGAAGGCGCACCACCGCACGCACTCCAGCAGCCTGCCCTTCGCCTGCTGGTTCTGCAGCGACGGCTTCGGCCACCAGGCGGCCCTCGACGAGCACCTGGACTCGCACAAGGACGAGAAGTGCTACCGCTGCGAGGTGTGCGACAAGAAGTTCCTCTCCTACCACGGCTTCAACTTCCACCGCAGGTCGCACCAGAGCCAGAGGAAGCGGCTGTCGTGCTCCAAGTGCGACAAGGCCTTCGCCAACCCGCAGAGCCTGAAGATCCACCAGGTGACGCACTCCAGCCAGAAGCCGCACGTGTGCCCGGTGTGCGGGAAGGGTTTCAAGCTGCAGGGGGGCCTGCAGTCCCACCAGAGGATCCACGAGGACGAGCGCGCCTACCAGTGCTCCTGGTGCGACAAGCGCTTCAAGAGGCTGCAGGGCCTCAAGCTGCACAACCGGGTGCACCTGGGCATCAAGCGCTTCGAGTGCGGCGACTGCGGCAAGCGCTTCACGCAGCAGTCCCACCTGAAGGCCCACCGCACCACGCACACCGGCGAGCGGCCGTTCCTCTGCAACGCGTGCGGCAAGCGCTTCACGCAGTCCTCCCACCTGCACTCGCACACCCGGCTCTTCCACTGCGACGACAAGCCCTTCGCGTGCGCCGACTGCGGCAAGAGCTTCGCCATCGCCCACTACCTGAAGATGCACCGGCTGAGCCACACCAAGGAGAAGCTGTACAGCTGCTCGTACTGCGACAAGGCCTTCTCCTACCGCAACTCGTGGCAGGCGCACGAGCGGACCCACACGGGGGAAAAGCCGTTCTCCTGCGGCGATTGCGGGAAGACCTTCAGCACGTCGAGCGCCGCGCAGAGCCACCAGCGGACCAGGCACACGCGGGAGAAGAGGCACTACTGCACCACTTGCGGCCAGTTCTTCATGAGCAGCTCGCAGCTGCGCGTGCACGAGCTCAACCACAGCAAGGAGCGCCCGCACGCCTGCCGCTGCGGTAAGACGTTCAAGACCAAAGGGGTGCTGAGGAACCACGTCAAGACCTTCCCCGACCACCAGGACCTCTGAGGGGGGTCTGTCGCGTTCCCCTTGGAGGGTAACGCATGTCCGTCGACTCAGATCATGGAGAAGCATGACTGAGAAGAACGACTACGTGTATACAGTATATAAT